>JAMPIV010008059.1:0-86488 GCA_024509875.1 Oreohelix idahoensis | reverse complement strand
CTTCTATACCTTGCTGGTGAAAATAACCCTTGCTGGAGTCTTGAAAGGCAATCTCAAGCAAATACCTCCCTCCTTACCCATCGAAAAAAAATATTCAGTTAATAAATGTATTACTCACAAGAAAAAGGTCACACGCTGTCAGCATTCTTCTACAGATCTTGGTGCAGTGAATAAAAAGAAAACAAAGCTAAAGATAGTCCATAGCTAATACTACCGCAGGGGCGTGAAGTGTTGGAGACTCCACTATACTAGGGTTCAGCTTTAAAAGGTGGGGTGATCAGTTCCTTTTTTCGCTTGCCTGTGCCTTCCTCAACTCACGACCTGTCATGTACTCATTTACAGGTGGGCAGACTAGAGCGTGACGCTACCATCGATCAAATCTCTGATGTTTTTTAACTATAAGTCTGTGATTTCAAATATAGAATCGATTCCGTATTCTTAAAACAGTATATATATATATATATATATATATATATATATATATATATATATATATATATATATATATATATATATATATATATATATATATATATATAAGACAGCCTTGGAAGCGTCTTCTTTATAGTGCAATTTAATATCGATTTCAAGTATGGCTGATGTTATGAAGGAGGTCAGAGTGCCCATAAGAAGAAGGCGTTGTCGATGGATGTGACAGACAATGAGAAAACCTGTTAAAAGAAATACAAGGCAGTCCTTATTCTGGAATCCCCAGGGTAAGAGCGGTAGAGGTATACCAAAGAACGCTGGAAGAAAAGAACTGGAGACAAGACATGACAGGGACGAAGAAGGCACGGAAAGACCTAATATGATGGCACGAGACAGGAAGACACGTGACATAAGTTTATTGAAGGGCTTTGATCCCTGGTCAGTTGAAGGATAATGATGGTGATGGTAGAAATACAGTGTGTTTCAAAATTATATATAAATACTCGTACTTTAAAAATGTATATTTCATGAACAACATACACAATTTTAATTTTCTTTTATCATATTTTAAAGCTCAGAGATAGACACATTTTTTTCACAATCAATTAATTTTGTTTCATTTTTCAGATACACGAAAAATGACGGAGAATACTCAATTAAGTTTTCAAGACAGAAAGGGTACTGGAAGTTGGTAATACGTGTCGCTCTTGTATTCATGCTGGTGGTGGGCATTTCGAACATTTAAACTTAATTTATGTTATTGTAAAAAAAATTGTCAATCTCGTAGCGGTGTGATAAAGAAAATTACAATTGTGTATGTTATTCATGAAATCTTCTTCTTCGTTCGTCCTGAAAAAGACGATGGTTGCGTTGTGTCCGTTTACAGCGGAGCTGCGATATTTGCGCCTTTCGGCCGACACATCCGACTTCCGCACAGCGTTTTTGGGACCGGGTTAGCCTTCCCTCTTCGATCCCTACTCACTCAGCCAGACTGCAGTGATGCAACCTGTTTCCAGGACCACCACATGGAGGTGGAGTAGGGTCTTGGTCAGCTCTGGTTCACTGACCCTGACGCAAGCAGTCTAGCTATGGGTCGCTAACTGCATTCCTCACTGTTGACGCGTCTTAGGTCCCATTCATGAAATAAAAATTTATAAACTGTAATTTTGACACAACCTGTATATTAAAATAAATTTCTACAATGAAGTGCCCATATATGCTCCCGTAAGTACCCATGTACTGGTACAAGAAACATAGACTAGATCCATTCATTGACAAACCTGGGGTAAGAGGTGACAAGGTATAGCTAGTCCAATAGCACATACTGCTGTAGGGGAGTGAAGTGTTATAGACTTCACTATACTAGGATTCAGCTTCATAATGTGGGGTGACCAGTTCCCTTCCCGGCTGCCTTTGTCTTCTTCCCAACGTTTTCAAGGCCATGCTCCTGAAAATGGTGCCAGTCCCTTTGCCTCTGATGCTACGGTTACTCAGGGAGCCTCAACCTCAGCTATGAATTTTCATTTAGATCATTTTGTTGAGAAAGACGATGATATTGAGAGCTATATAAATAGGTATGAGCTATTAGCTACCACGTATGGGTTGGAGAGAGAAAGGTGGAGCTTAAAGTTATCTCAGGGACTTCGTGGGGCAGCTTATGAAGTTTTTGCAAAAATGAGCAGAGGTGATCAGGAAAATTATGACATGCTAAAGCAGGCTCTTTTGTTAAGGTATGAAAAGAATGCAGAATCCTATAGAAAAAAATTTAGGAATGCTAAACTACTGTCAGGTGAAACCTATCACCAGTTCTCTGCACGAATAGAGACATACTTGGAGAAATGGACTTCTCTGGGGAAAACCCAAGATCTTAAGGAAATGGTCCTTATAGAGCAACTAAGAGATTCCATGGCTCCAGACCTGAGAAAGTTTCTCATGGAACAAGGTGCAGAGAGGCTGGGTGAGTTGCTAAATGTTGCTGAAAGGTATCAAGCAGCTCAAGCAGAGGTAACAGGTAATAAAAAGAAACAGGTGGATAACTTTAGGGCACCACAGAACTTTATAAAAATTTGGATCCGTAGGGAATCAAACAATAAAGGGAAGCACCATTTTGATAGGAGGCCACAGTAAGACACAATAAAAATAAATTCCCACAATTCGATGAAAGGAAATATGATGAAAGAAAATCTTTCAACCAAGGAAAAAGGTGGTGTAAGAATTGACAGATGGACAATCATGACACTGACCGTTGCAGAAGGAAACCTGTGTATATGGCAACCCTTCAGGTCAGGTCGACCTCAAGACAGGAGGAGGATATTATGTTAGATACCACTCCAGAAGAGATGTGGAAGGCACAGGCTGGGGATAAAACACTCAAGCCTTGTTTCAGAAAATTGTCAACTTGTCATACAACTCCAGGCAAGGGAGATTTTTACATGAAAAACAAGTTGATGTATAGGAAGACTGGAGCTAGATCCAAAGGTCAGGGACAGCTGGTACTTCCTAAAAGATATAGGGCAGACTTAATAAGGAGCCTACCTGTGAAACCAGATGGGGACCATGAGAAGATAGGTACCATCATTCAAAAGGTGGCTCACAATTATTATTGGCCCAAAGCAAGATGGGGACACTTGAGATAATTTGTAGAAAGGTTGTAAGCATAGGCACCATGAGGGAAACACACCACAAGTGGGAACATGGAATCAAGGTACCCAAGACACGGCCATGGGGCAAAATCAGCCTAACAATAAAAGGAAAAATAGATTTGATAAAGTGGACCAATTGGAATGGGAAAGCCCCTTTTTTCACGGACAAGTCTTCACTTATCTGTTTTTACTATGCCACTAGGCGGAGAGTGACAAAAAGGTGTCTTAACCCCAGGATAAGCCGACCAATCCCTTCAATCGGACTTAACAACAAACTTGGAAGAGAAGAAGATGTAAGAGAGGGAAGATCTCTCATCAAGAATCCTTTTAAGAGGTAGAAAGCCCCAAAAGAAAAATTGGTAGCGGTCGTTTTGTGAATGATAATACTGGGAGGAAAAATCATCACTATAAAGCTTCGAGTGGAAGAGACCATACCGGTGCATGGACAAATAGGTCCACACAATTAAAGGTCCATATGTAGCTTTGTTAAGAACGTGGACTGATGAAAAGGCAGAGGAAAACATTACATCTTCATAACCAAAAATCACAGTGAATGAGCCTGACCACATCGATTAAACACACTGGCTGGAAACTTGCCAATGAAAATTTGAAACAAGCCAGGAAGAAACATGCTGCCTATTATAACAGGAAGGCGAAAGACAGAAATTTGGCTGTGGGAGAGAAGGTACCGCTTCTTTTGCCCGGGAGTCAGAATAAGTTACAAATTGGATGGCAGGGTCCATATACAGTTCTAGAGAAGGTGTCTAGAACAAATTATAAGATAGATAAGAAGGGGAAAGAAAAAATCTATCATGTGAATCTCCTGAAGAAATATTGTGAGAAAAAGAACATCAGGAAGAGAACTCACATGGTTGACCTTTTTTTTGTTGTCCATCGCCATGGAGATGAAAAAGGAACCACTTTCATCATTTGAATATCCATTACACCCCTGTGAGACAGCAGCACAGGTGAAAATCAGTACACATTTAACGAAAACTCAGAAAGAGAGAGTGCAACAGGTTCTAATTAATCATGCAGAGGTGTTAACAGACCGACCAGGGCATACAAACCTATTGGAATATGATTAAGAAAACTGCATAGAACCCCACACCCTGTCCTGTATTAAACCAAAAATATCGATTCCATTTGCCTACGGGAGAAAGCTTTGAAGGAAGAGATAGACTATCTGTTGAAGGAAGGAATTATTTCGCACAGTGAGTCTTCGTATAGTTCCGGTGTTGTACTTTTAAGGAAGCCCTCTGTAGAACATAGACTCTGTATAGATTACAGGAGACTGAATGCTATTACAGAAGGACAGGTGGATCCATTGCCGGATACAAATCAGCTGTTTGCCAGACTAAATAAAGCTAAATATTTCTCAAAAGTGGATCTGAGTAAAGGATACTATCAGATTCCAGTAAAGCCTGAGGTTAGACCATACCTAGCTTTTAGTACCTCAGAAGGACACTATGAGTTTAATAGATTGCCATTTGGATTGAAGAATGCACCTAGTGTCTTCTCTAGAATGATGAGAAAATTATTGGATCCTCTGAATAATCCCTGTATAACAAATTTTATGGATGATATCCTTATAGCAACAGAAACATTTGAGGAACACATTGACTCTCTGAACATGCTGTTTGATCGACTTAGGGAGGCAAATTTAACAGCCCGACCATCCCAAATGTTTGCGGTTGGTGTAAAGAATTGGAAATTTTTTGGGACAACACGAACCCAGTTTTATCAGTGAAAACATGACCCCTGAACCCAATAGAATTTAGCAGAGAACTTAACAGAAAAGCTCCCGATACCTACAATACCAAGAAAGGACGAGAGATCCTTTGGTCTCATTATGTGGTTTCCTAACCAGTAGTATATCAAAAAAACTTTAAAATTCCATATGTTGCACCTTTAACGGGAAATTGACACGTAAAGGAATTTCCAGATCGCATTACATGGACACCACAATGTGAAATGGGACTTACCAAGAAATTGAAAGGAAAAAGCATCACAAGTAAAACCCATTTTTTGAAATTACCTTACTTAAAGTTCAAGAATTCATAAAGTAAGAACGGAGAATGCAAGTAATATTGGGTTAGGTGCAACTTTACTACAGAAATCAGATGCATTGGATGGGGAATTAAGCCCAGTGGCATATGCTAGCAGAAAGTTGAATAAAGCTGAAATCAACTACTCAACTAGCGAAAAAGAATGTCTTGCAGTAATATGGGCAATAAAGAAATTCAATATTTATCTATATGGGAAGGCATTTAAGTTGCAAACTGACCACAAACCTTTATCGTTTTTAGCACAGGCTAAGCATGAGAACTCTAGGCTACTCCGATGGTCTTTGCTTCTGGCTCCATATAATTTTAGCATTGAATATATATCTGGAAAAACCAATCTGGGATTAGGTAAATATAAAGCCTAACAAATAAAATTAATAAAGAGAAGAGCAATGGGAAAATGACAGTGCTGTCACAAAGAATGTACTCGAAATCCCCCTTGTTTTCTGCTTCGTCTGCAAATTGTAACGCTTTCACGTTGATATAAAAGCTTACTGTATTATTACCCGCCTTCTTCAATGAAACGTGTGCTGCATTTCTAAGAAAAACATTGAGACGTACTGCGTAATGACCTAAATTAATCCTAACATTAATTATATTACGTTACCAAAACGAACGAACAGATGGACAAAAGGATAGCGAGAGGGGAGGGCTGAAAATCAGGAACGCATGCAACACGCGACGCGCGATATACAAATGCTGGCATCACGCGTGTAAGTCTACAAGCACTAACTTTTTCAGACGGACAGTGATAAAATACACTACCCTTTCCCAGAGTTAGGTTTATAAATCATAACAGACTCTTATTAGAAAAGATAACAATAGATGGGTTTACGTTTGAACACATAACAGTACCCAGACAGCACATCTTCCAAACAGGAGGTAGAAGAAATTGCATATTTTGAACGCAGCCACGTAGCTCCTTTAAATTAGTATTTTTGGGTTCCTTAGGGCTTGCTGACAAATAATATGTAAAACGTTACGCAAATAGTCCAGGAATTAATAAATTATACCCAAAATAAAATATTGGGGGTGCCTGACAGCATAAAATCATTTCTGCTCATAAGATTTTTTTTTAAACGTGTTTGAAAAAAATTTACGTTACAGAAATAGCCTACCATGTAAACTCCAAATTGATTGGAGCGCAACAAATGAAAGCCTAACCACGATTGGTCGGGCTATAAATACTATCTTGGTTGTTAGGGGAGACGGGAAAAGATAACATTTTTTCAAACACTTGTCGAAACGTGGCTCATTGGCCAGTCTCGCTGATATACACACTTGGGAGCGTTAGTTCGAGACCACTTGTTTAAAATAGCTTGATAAAGCATCAGTGCGTTGAAGCCAGCATATATTTGGCTCAATAAAAGCCTGGAACATAGGCAGATGGAAGTTTGTGCCAGTTTGTGCCAGAATTCATTGCTAATCAACGTATCTGTGTTATTCGTATGAATTGTGGTAAGCTTGAACCATTTAATATCTTTTAATGAAAATTGAATGTGAATTGTTGATTTATGCCTGTATATATATGTGTAGTTCAGTGGCCAACGTGAGGTAAAGCCTGTAATGCTCCAGCCTGAACAGAGGGTGTCGGAGAGAAGTAAAACGGCATGGAATGGCCAAACAGTACACTGACACCTGGATGATTGACTAGAAATAAATAATGCTGGAAGTGCAGAGGCGTAGTGACCATTAAGGATGGTAATGCTGGTATAAAGTATTTCAGATGAAGCTGACTGTTGGCCTAACGCTCTGAACGCAATGTTTGTGCTGTATTGTGATCAGTGTAAAAGAGAATATAAATTAGTTATGAAGTAGAAGGTACATCCTTCTTGATTTCAGGGACAGTGGTCTTGATGGTACTGAGCAGCATCTGGTCAGAGATTTGCTGAATCCAGAGTCGGACAGCATACTCCTTGGTCTTTTTAGCTATCAGTGAGGTGTCTCCTGAGCCCAGAGGAGAATTCGAGCAGAGGAGTCCTTTCCTGCCGCCATCACTCAAGATAAGCAGAGTTGGCCAGCTGAGCTCAACATTATGTCCCCTCATCTTGAAATAACTTTATAAAAATACTATTCAGAGGGGAATTTACTTGTCTTAAAATCAGGAACTGTGAACATCTCCAATACTGGTCCCTAAAGACAAACTATTGAAGTCATGATGACAAATACCAACAGAGCTTGAACAAAACAAAACCAGTATTACCTCATTTTACTACTACACAACTGACACACATAGAACATTTGTACTAATATATGTCACTACAATATTCATATTAAATACATTCTGTACATAACTTGTAATTTAAATTGATTGTGATTCCTGGTTCCCTTGTAGTTGAATCAGGACACATATTCATTCATGCTAGTAATGAATACATATTGTTATTTGAACCGTTACGAGTGACTTCTTTAAGCTATTCTCATAGAGTGTTATATGTATGTGAGTGTCACAGTGTTGTTAAGAGTAGTGGATTAAATTAAATTGTTTATCTGTCTGTTGTTGTGACTTACACTTCACCATACACATACCCTAGACACATAACGTAGCAGTACACTAAGTCCCCTATAAGTATTTATAACATCCCACTTCACCACAGTCGTGTACCCACTTACAGCTTGGTAAAGTGCAGCAAGACGGTAACAGGTCTCCAAACCGGAAACGTAGCCTCGAGAAGCAACTGCGAGATGTGATTAAAGAGGTTCAAAGGCAGGCCGACTTGCTATGTTTAGACAAAGATAAATTACAAGTAGACATCACAACTAGGACTGAAGTGGTATTACTAGATTACTAAATGTTGAACTGATGACAAAAACCAGACAAGTTTCAGTGGCTTAAGGAGATGAGAAGAAGACACTGGCGGGTACACAAGGAGGAAACCTGTTGATGGCATTACAGGGCAGTCTTGTTCTGAAATGTCCAGGGAAAAACAATCAGAGGTAGGCTGGAAAAAACAAGCAGAGGTAGGCTGGAAAAAAACAATCAAAGGTAGGCTGGAAAAAAACAATCAGAGGTAGGCTGAAAAAAAAACAATCAGAGGTAGGCTGGAAAAAACAATCAGAGGTAGGCTGGAAAAAACAATCAGAGGTAGTCTGGAAAAAACAATCAGAGGTAGTCTGGAAAAAAACAATCAGAGGTAGTCTGGAAAAAACAATCAGAGGTAGGCTGGAAAAAAAACAATCAGAGGTAGGCTGGAAAAAACAATCAGAGGTAGGCTGGAAAAAGCAATCAGAGGTAGTCTGGAAAAAACAATCAGAGGTAGGCTGGAAAAAAAAACAATCAGAGGTAGGCTGGAAAAAAACAATCAGAGGTAGGCTGGAAAAAAAACAATCAGAGGTAGGCTGGAAAAAACAATCAGAGGTAGGCTGGAAAAAACAATCAGAGGTAGGCTGGAAAAAACAATCAGAGGTAGGCTGGAAAAAAACAATCAGAGGTAGGCTGGAAAAAAACAATCAGAGGTAGGCTGGAAAAAAACAATCAGAGGTAGGCTGGAAAAAAACAATCAGAGGTAGGCTGGAAAAAAACAATCAGAGGTAGGCTGGAAAAAAACAATCAGAGGTAGGCTGGAAAAAACAATCAGAGGTAGGCTGGAAAAAAACAATCAGAGGTAGGCTGGAAAAAAACAATCAGAGGTAGGCTGAAAAAAAAAACAATCAGAGGTAGGCTGGAAAAAACAATCAGAGGTAGTGCACGGATAATAAACACGTGTGTAGATACAATTAAACAGAAATAAACCACTACATCATAGGTAAGTGGTCCAGGGCAACTCGTGAAAAATAAAGTAGAAGACTAGACAACAGAAAAACAACAGAGGTCATAGGCTTACCGGGAATCGAACCCAGGACCTTCCGAACGACACCACCGCCTAGCTACGGAAGCGAATCGTTACTATCCTCTCTGCCAGCTAGGCACCACAAAAATAGTATTTCGTGGACAGAGGTCATTAGCACGATCTCTCCACGTAACCCGGATATGTACCTAAAATCGACCCAGACTAATTACTGACACCACCACTTCTGCAGTCTTTCCCATTTAACAGTATAGGTCAGATTACACAAGACAAAGACGTTAATACTGTGTCTAGTAAATTATAGAAGAATGAGAATAGTACATAACAGAGGGTAGGTTTGGTATTGAACACACGTTTAAACAAAATAGGAGGGTGTATTACCAGCAGGCTCATTTGTGCGTTTGTAAAATAATATAACATAATCCCATAAACGATTAAGTGCAACAGTACTGATATAAGGAAGCCAATACACCAACATGTCTGTGTGGTTTACGGTACAGCTGAATTGGTGGCTAAAAGCTGACCAGTGACCTACAATTCTAATTCTCGTATTACGCTGTAAGTGGCGAAATACAGCCAGAGGATATTCCATTAGCTTTCAGTCAGAAGATCAAGTTCAACGATGCGTGGAAGGTCACAGTTTTTTTTTATTAAACAAGCGGACGGGATCCATCAGTCACAGCCACCGCTGATCTCATTCTGAAATAAATGTTCTGCGGTAAATATTCGATTATACATACCCGAAAAGCGTTCATTTATGTTTAAAAAAAGAATAGTAAACTTGCAAAGACCTATTCGACAAAACAACAGTAATCATGTAAATATCTATTTGACAAAACAACAGTAATCGCGTAAATATCTATTTGACAAAACAACAGTAATCGCGTAAATATCTATTCGACTGAACAACAGTAAGCTTGAAAATATCTAACAACAACAAAAAACTAAGCATGTAAAATTACTCTTCTTTCCCTCTTCTCTCCCACCTCCCTCCCCACCACAATTGGTTTATTGGTTTTCGTGGCGCGCGCTCTATGATCGAAGTACACGCAATATCTTAGTAGATTTTACAGGCAGTTCCCATTCTTGATTTATTTTCTCATGTTTCCTACTTAGCTCTCGCTTTCTCTCCTTTCCACGACAAAGGAGAGGGTCGGAGTGGCTAGGAGGTATGGCGACCACCTCGAATTCTAGAGGAACCGGGTTTGATTCCCAGTAGAGGCAATATAATTTTTGGAAATTTTGTTTCAGAACTAGCGGTCCTAAAGTTGTTATAATACCACCATGGGGTCTCCTGGGGCCGTAAAGGACTTAATTCCGTAAGGGCGTTAGAAATAGCAGGTCCGGTGTGATGTTTGCGACATGTTTAAAAATCCCGCGGCAGTTGGAAATCGTAAAGAGTAGGCCATAAGGCCGCTGCCATGTCAAAATTTACAAATTAGAAACCTACCCACCACTAAAAGATTTAAAGAATGTGTGATTCCTATATACTTACATTGGGATTCTCGCCTGTGCTAAGGAGTTCGTGCACTGTGCTGAGATCCTCCTTGTATGATCTAAGGGAAGAGATCGGAACACTGATGGAACTGTCCGTGTGCAATAAAGATAGTCCTTAAAACCAAACCTGACGAAGGCCTTGTAGCCGCAACGTTGGCTATTTTCTTTGTCTTTTGTCCTAGTAAGATGAATCACCTTTTTTCGATGTTTAAAAATATCCATCCACCCTACGCCACGTGTTACTGCTGTCCGCCTCATCTTCCCAAATAATGAGCAAGGAAATATATATTTTTTTTTCACAAAAAAAAGAAAAAAGAACTATCATGGAAATTTCCCTCTGATATATCCAATACCCTAATTCCCGCCGTACGTACGTCGGTCGGTCTTTCGGGCACATCATGCACACTGTCATTTGCGCACTTTTCTATTTTCTAGAGAGTAACATCATTACTTTGCAACCACTGTTAGCTAGCAGGGAGTGCAACTGTGGGATGGTGCAAAGATTAGATCATAAAATTGTATTGTTTCTCTTATACGTACTCTACCCTAAAATAGAAAAGTGCGCAAAATGACGTGCCTAGTGTATGAACTCCCCCAACTAGTTTGATTATGGTCTAATCAGATTTAAACAGATGCCAGTGAACAATTACGAGACATGTTGTCATAAAAGAAATGTTAGTTATTTAGTCAAGTTCCGGTTCATTTTGATCATTTTCACTGCTCCAGCGGAGGAGTCATTTAGGAGGTTACTCCAATGTCCTTCTATCTTTAATACATCCATATAATTCTTCACTGGACAAATATGCTAATGGCCGGTTCGCCTCCAATGAAAATAGAGCCCCAACAGTAGTATCTAGTAGAGACTGTAATACATGTAACGAAACAACACACTGATAGTTTGCTTGAACCTGATCCCAATTTTAACGGGTTATTGGGCTGATATCCGGTATATATATATATATAATCATATATATATACTATATATATATATATATATATATATATATACATTATACTCATAATTATGACCATATATCATATATATAGTGAAACTATATAATATATAATATATATAGTATAATCATTTATACTGATATATAACTTATATATTAATATAAGCATTGGGACAATTAATCTTTTTCACATTAAAAATGTCTGCATGGAATTATCTTTCTTCTTATTAGGACGCTGTTAAACAAAGTCTTAGTGCAGAGAATTACTGAATATTTTCTCTTCTTTCAACAATCAAAACAATCCATTTTTTTTTAAGAAAAAAAAATAGAGTAAAAGTACTTGACCTTTCTCCGCATCAGATGTGATAAAACTGGGGGCTATCAATCCTTAATACCTTTCCTCCACATCAGAGGAAAAACTGGATAAAATATTCATCATCCTGTCTCTACATCAGGAAAAAAAACTGAATGAAATACTTGATTCTTTCTCCACATCAGAAGAAAAAAACTGAATAAAATACTTGATTCTTTCTCCACATCAGAAGAAAAAAACTGAATAAAATACTTGATTCTTTCTCTACATGCGAAGTGTTAAATACTTTGATATAATAGCTACAATATGTCCTTTGCTCTCTCACGGTAAGTGGTCACTAGAACTAGATACTATACCTATGTCCCTTTCCTCGGCATCTTGTCTGTGATCAGACACGTATCCATTCTCCATGTGTGGAGGTAAACTACAAATTCTTCTTCTTTGATCCTTAGCCGCAGACTGTCAAAGCAGTCAGCGGCCATCACGCCTGGTGGCATCTTGTAGGGCAGCAACATATTGCTTCCACTTTGTTCGGTCGGCGGCCATCCGACGTACAGTGCCCGAACTCTGGTTCATTCTTTGCATCTCAGCCTCCACAGTTCTCCGTTAAGTTTTTTTTTTGTCGGCCTTTCTTTCGCTTTCCTTCGGGGGTCCATAGCATAGCTGTTCTTGTAACGACATCAGGGTCCCTTCTGAGGACGTGGCCAACCCAACGCCAGCGTCTGCCCGCTATGATGGTGTGCAAGTCCTCTTGGTTACTCCGAATAAGTAGTTCTTGGTTGATGATGGTGTTCGGCCAAAAGATTCGGTGATTTTTCCTTAGGCAGATTGTGTGGAAAGAGGACAGTTTCGACATTTCCTTCTCTGTTACTCTCCAGCATTCCTCACTATAAAGAAGCACAGAAAGTACACGGCACTTATATTAATCTTAATTTGGTGTTTGTGCTGTAATGGGAAGACTTCCAGATGTTGGTGAGACTAGCTTTACTCATTCTGTTGTTGATGTCCTTGCTTGTTCCGCCGTCTGGTGTTAGTATGTATCAGCAAATTACGCTACACTAAAATTAATTTGGAATTTTGTCTCTTTTTGGCGAGGCACGCACCGTTCAACCTGGACTCAGAGGCCTTTTGTTATATTAGGGCTCATGTCCAAATATAAAAGACCTTGTGGTCTGATAATTCTTAATATTATGCTTCATTAATGTGTTTCAGTGTCAGGAAAAGTGGAAACCCTACCAGCGTTTTATTAATGTATCTATCTCCTGCGGTGCTATATTGCTCTACATAAAGTGAGTGATAACCTACACTGCCGTTTACTTTACGTATCTAGTTTTCTGCTATAATATGGGGACCCACAAGACGCAGCAAATAATGAGTCCGGCAGTCTGCGAACCCATCGCTTGTAACTGCCTTGCGTCAGGGACCATGCGAACCAGAGCTGGTCAAGACCGTGCTACCACTCCACGTGGCTCGGTTCCTGGAAAAACGGTCTGCAAGCAGTGCAGGCTGGCTGAAGCGAGCACGGAACGCAATGGGAAGGCAAACCCGGTCCTAAAAAACATGCCGTTGCCAGAAAGTCGGATGTGTCGACCGAAAGGTGCAGATTAATCACAGCTAACGTTTTAAAAAAACCAAAGACACAACGCAACCACCTGTCCTTTTTCAGGTCCGAAACGAAAGAATAAAGTTTTCTCCTTCCTACCCCTATGGTGTAGAGGTTTGCCAAGAGAAGAGCGCCCGATACTATCATATCCGGCTGTCTTCTCCTGCTCCTGGCCTGGTTTCCAATCTAATCCTCGGTTCCTATTAGGAGATTGTCCTAATGGTTGATCCCTATCCCAGCAGACTCTGGGCCGTCATGTAGATCTGGATCCCCTGGCACTTAGTTTCCCATACTTGTCATGGTAGCCAATCTTCTCCCATTCTGCAGACATGGCCAAACCATCTTAGTTGGGACTGTTCTACTTGGGTCTGCCAGCGGCTGGGTTATGAGACCGTGACGTATCGTCTGGTTGCGGACCATGTCTCTTCTTGTTGCTTCAACCACCTTCCTCAGATACCTAATTTCTGAGGTTTGTAGCTGGCTTTTGTGTGTTGTAGCCATTGCCCATGACTTGCACCCATAGGTCAAGACTGGAACATATGTGGATACACTAGTATCTTTTTTTCCGTGGATGAGTGCTATAAAATTTCATTTGAGTAAAACTGCAATATAATAGACATTTTCCCCACTTGTGAAAGAATAAAAATCATGATAATACACTTGATCATTTCTTCACGATGACGACAAACAGTAATCACGGTGCTAAACGACATCACAATTTAACATAGGCCGGCTATAAAGCCCAAATGGTCTGTCATGTTTAAGTCAGTGAAACGAGCAGTGGCGTATTCTCTATGTGTGCTGTGCGTGCTGCGCACACCTCACGGCTGTTTGTGCCCTATACCAGAGCGCTCTTTTAGTTTCGGTGACCGGAATTCTGACACCGGGTATACAATTTTCGTGTGCACCGTAAAAGACTATTTAAGTTTTTGGCGGGGAAAATCAGCTGATGTGTGTGTAAAATCAGTAAAATATAAATCATTACACACTCGTTCTGGATAAACACAGCGCTAAAATTCTTTTGTGTACTATAACTTTGTTCCCTGCTCTATTATTATGATTGCATTTTTTATTTGTTATTGAAATTAGTTTTTGACGGCGTTACAGAACTTTTGAAAAACAGCGTCCATCATTTGAGGAAATTTCATAAAAATAAAGTAATCTTTTTATAATTTAAATAATCTAAAAAATCGCCCATTCCGTGTCGATTTTATAATATAAAGAACTTCATCGAAGGGAAGCCTAAAGATTATTTCCTCACATACTATTTTTTTTTGGTTTCATACATCTTGAGAATGTTGTGGTAGTCAGTTTTGTGAGTTTGGCTTTATACAAACTAACAAGCAAATTGTACACCAAGAATTTAAGCGGTAATAGCATTTAAATTACAGTAAACGCATTTCCCTGATACTCACAAATCTTAAATAAGGTTGTAAAAAAATAACTTGTATTGTAAAAGCACCATCTGTTTTTTGCATTTTTCAATCATTTTATAAAGATAATTTAGCTACACGTATATAAGCCGGTCAGAAAACATTGTAAAAGCTCTATAGATAGATTACCTGATCCACATCACTTTGTTCCTATCATTTCAAGTCTTGTTAATCTTGTATTTGTAAAGATATGAATATTAATTTAACTTAGGATTAATTGTAAAAAGTGGGAGTTATTAAAGGACTGTTACCATTATTGTTGGTCTTCTGGTATGACAATCCCAGCCCACGGGCACACGACGGCTGCCAAAGAATTCAAAGTAACTGTTTGGTAGTATTTGGGTTCTTTTTGCATTCACATATAAAGGTCAAATCAACATCCTGGTGTTAGACATGAATAGTGCCCAAATATACCTCTATCTTTATACATACACAGGTAAACTATACAGAATCTACATAAACAACCGAAATGGAACATACTAGTTTTGCATCATAATGAATTGGGCCAGTGCAACTTGTGGTTGCAGAGCCCTGGTGGTTTGCAAGAGAGCATTAATGGGTTACCAAAACAAACACGTTTCATTACTGAAAGCCACTTTTAGACTGTTTTCTAAATTACGTTAATAGATTGTTCTTTGTGTTTGGAATTGAACGTATCAAGACTGATAAACCCCATTGACCACCACACAGCATTCGACTAATATTTTGGTAAGAATGTTTACTTGTACCCAATACCAAAAACACACAAACAAGGAGAGCATAATGAGAATTGTCCCTGAAACAAGCCACGCCAGTTACTATCGGAAAACAGTCAGCACAACTTTCTGGAAAGACTAAAACCATAAATTAACCTTGTAAGTGAATGGTCAATCTTGTGCAATGGTTTTCTGTTGCAAAGACAACTTTTGTGAGTTTTAAAAACAAAAAGCTATGTTTCTAATTCTCCGTACCTTGAGTATGTTCTAATCCCTGACCCCCTACCATGTCCTAGTCAGTCATGGTTAGCTGTAGCCAGTTCCCCAGTGGAGTTTGTAGTCCAGTCCAATTAGCTGTAGTCAGTCAGTTAGCGTGAATGTCACAACCTGTCCAGTTAGCATTGTAGTCAGGATAGCTCTGTACAGTAGGAGGTTTTGATGTGCCTGCCCACATTAGTGATGATATTGTTTTCAACTGGAGTGTTGATGTGCCAGCCCACATTAAAGGCGATACCCATTATATCATTTTGGAGGTGGTTGATAACACTAACTCACCCTAGGCATGCCAGTTTTAAGTTGTACAATCTACACCTACCCCAAGTCCGATTTGATATATAATCGACAAGTACATCCACCTCGCCTGTTTTCAAAAGTGACATCACAGTGCAACAGTTACTTGCTAAGCCACCTTCACAACCACTAACACAAAAGGAAGAACCCCTATTCACCTCCATTGTTAAAAAAAAACTAGAAACAGCAAAAAGTTTATGTAATATCATAAAAATGCAAAACCAGAGGACAGCCTATTGTACTACAAAAACTAATTAAACATAGAAGAGAAACATCAGTCACCAGAACGCCAACAAAACGTAAGCAATCTCAATTGCTCCACACTGTTAGAAAACATATTGCTGGAACATCAACGATTCATTTAGACCTGCAGCAGGAACATGAACTAACAAAGCTGTTCAGTAACGTCACGTCAGAAATTTGCAGGAAAAGCAGGCATTGAAAGTAGAGATGGAATATCCAAATGAATTAGCAATAGCCAATGAAGGAAACAGTAGGTCTTACGTGGGCACAGGAGAGAAAACAGAGAAGTTGAAAATTGAAGACGTCGCGCCAGCGGTATTAAAAAATATAACTTCACAATTAAAATTTTATAATGGAAAACTCATTGGTTACAAATGCGTTTCTCCATCTGTGAATGTACAGATTCATCCTATAAAAAAAAGGAAGTGTGAATGATAATTTAGCGAAATTTTGGGGCTAGAGCAAATTAAATGGCATTTTTTGCGTTGAGATTGACCTGAATTAACAGAGTGTGGAAATCATTTAATAGATGTATTTATTAAATACACCTATTTATCTATTAAATTGAACATTTCGTTTTTCTCTTGACCATACTCATTTTTACATGACCATCGTGAGGTATGATTGAGATAATTGTTAGCTCTCATGTTTTTGGGGACAATTGGGTGTGTTATTTTAAGGTAATAAATGTGGACTTGCAATTTAATGTTTCAATAATTAATGTTTGACGCATGAAACCAAAACAAAACTTTGATATCCATCTTCTGCAGGTTTTCTACTTTTGATTTCTGTAATTTGTTATGCATGTTGATTGTGACCGATTTAGTGAAAATTGCATTATAAACAAACCATAACAAAATATAAAAAAATGTAAATTTAACACTATTTCAGACTATTATATCTTCTGTTCTAATTGTGATAAAATGTTTGTTCTTGTTCTAAAATTTACTCTAACATTTCTAGTCTAGCTTTACGCAAATTAAAGCCGGTATTTATAATAATAAAGTAGCCTAAAAGCATTAATTAAGCCCTATCAAAAGTTAACATCGCCACATGTTTTTCCCATTAGGAAGTTGACCACGTGACCTCTGTCAAGTGGGCTATAAATAGCGCGGTCGGGGAAAAAGGGGAAATAACTAAAAGATCGCTGGCAAACAGCCGTGACCTATGCCCGAAGGAAAATAAAAATTTAATTCATTATTCTATAAAATATTTCTCTTCTAAAGTTCTGCTTTCGGACCGCACGCATCAGGATAACGGATTTTCCCGCATAGAATCTACGAGTATATCAAGTTTCAGTTTCCCAGAAGCGTTTTATAGTGCAGTTGTTATTGGTTGGTTACAATCGCCCGAAGTTTCTCGGGTAATTCCGTCACAATGCGTGCGGCACCTTTCGGATTCACGTCTGAAGATTGGATTGTGTTTATCGGGATCATGGCCAGATACGTCAATACAATACGAACATGCGTGCGGTGATCTTGCAGCTCTCGGGTTGTAAAAATCGGCTGTGTTCGTCCAGTGTTTTTTGTGATTAATTTTTGTTAGTTGCCGGGAAAGCAGATTATTACAGTGACAGTGAGTTTCAAGTTGTAAGTTAATTAGTATTTCGGAGATAATTGACATATACCCCTAATAACTATTGTTGCGTAATTGAATATAGTTGGTTTTTAAATTAAGAGGGGAAGAAGTTAAATAGTAGGCGTACATATTCATTTTAAGTAGCAGCACGCCTAGCTCGCATTACCAGGATACGCCACTGGAAACGAGGTGTGAAAGTTGAAAGCGTCTCAGACTAGAAAAATCTCCTCTCTCTCTGTCTCTGTCACTCTCTCTTTCTGTCACTCTCTCTGTCTCTTTCTGTCACTCTCTCTGTCTCTTTCTTTCTCTCTCTCTATCTCTCTTTCTCTGTCTGTCTCTCTGTCCGTTTCTGTATCTCTCTGTATCTATCTGTCTCTCTTCCTGTCTCTCTTCATGTGTCTCTCTCTTGTCTCTGTCTCTCTCTGTCTCTCTCTCCGTTTCTGTATCTCTCTGTATCTATCTGTCTCTATCTGTCTCTTTCTTTCTCTCTCTCTATCTCTCTTTCTCTCTCTGTCTCTCTCCCTGTCTCTATCTCTCTTTCTCTCTCTGTCTCTCTCCCTGTCTCTATCTCTCTTTCTCTATGTCACTCTCTGTTTCTCCTTCTTCCACATCCCCCACCCCCTTAACCCTTAAGCTCCCTTTGGAGTAAAAGTTGAATGTAACTCCATCGCAGATACTACCGTAGGGCAGTGAAATGTAACAGACTTCATTATACTTGGTTCAGCATCGAGAGATGGGGGTGACAAGTTCCCTTCCTCGCTGCCGTTTCCTTCCCTAGCTCAATGAAAGGCAGGCATCCATTTACAGCTGGGTAGACTGGAGGGTGTCGTTACCGTGCAATCGAACCCGGTACCTTTGCCACGAGAGACCACTCTGTCAATCGGACGCTCTTTTCTTTGGAGTATAGGCCCTTAGAAAAACTCAAACAAAGCTTTCATCTCCTCTCCTGCACCATTTGTTCGAGATCGTTCGATGTCTTATTTATCTCCTTCAGGCCTGTCTCCCAATTGTCATCCCCGTGATATGTTTCTGGGTGGATCTTCCACAAACACCAGCACCATTCCTGGAAAAACTCTACGGAGATGCCTACAGCCTCAAGCTGACTACTGCTCTCTTTGAACATATTAAAGTCAACGACGTCTGAAAGTGAACAAAGAAAAACTAGTACCTGGGGAATTCCAGAATGGGGAATTCCAGAATAGGGATTTCCCTCTGTAATGCCCTACTTTTGTTTGGTTTTGGTTTTGAAGAAACATCATCATTGCGCACGGAAGACTTCATAAATACTCCATCTCGTCCTTTATATCACACACGGTGGATCTCAGCACAGTGCACGAACTCCGCAGCACACGAGAAAACTCTTGTATACAAGAATCACACCTTCTATAAATATTTTTGTGGTGGGAAGGTTTCCCTATTTATTTTTTTTTAAAATTTTGCCAGGGTCGCCGTATGGCCTGTAAAATTTCCGAGGGATTTTTAATGTGCGCATCTTGCACACGGGACCTCCCATTTTTGACGCCCTTATCCGAGAAGGCTAGTCATCCGATCCTCACTATCAAGGAGATCGGGGGGGGGGGGGGAAGTATGATATCATTAGGAACCACTGGTTGTGACCAAAAAAAATTATATTCCCTCTGCTGGGAGCGAACTCGGCACCTTTAGAATTAGAGGCTGGCGCCGTACATCTGAGACACTCCGACCCATGTATAACAACTGGTTAACTCGGCGTGACAAATCTCGCGTTCGTGAAAATGAAGCCCGCACTATGCGGCTGAACTCAACTGTTCGCTTGGTCCAGACTTATGAGTTTTAGTTAATGTGTTCTATACCGTAGAAATTGTATAACGATTTCATTTGTTTGACATTTTCACAAGTAATGAGTACTGACTGATTCAGCTGCGGCCTTAAGATAAGGTGGCAGTGGTGGTGAAGAGAGGTGACTATCTCAGTTATTTGGGAAGATAATGACTAGTCGATCCAGCAAGCAGAAATAAAAATAAAACGAGTTAAAGCTTATCAGTAAAGCTGTAGGAACAGATGACAATATCACAAATTTGAATACAAAAAGCAAGAGGAGTTTTCGTGGCATTTGGAACCACTACGGACCTTTAGCTACCTACCAGGTAAAAGTGCTTCTTCCTGGAGGCGAGGTGGGGGAGGGAGAGGAGAGAGAGAGAGAGAAATGAGGAAGAAATGCAGGCCATTTTGAGACGTCTAAGTTCAAAATTCTTCTTCTTCTTCTTGCGATCGCATCTTTGATGATTACACCGTCAGATGAGTTCTCATGATGAATTCGACTGTTGTTTGAAGTTCCTCTTTAACTCCATATAGCTTTGAGTTTAGTGTTGAGTCATTGGGCCAGTATATCTTTCTTAACTGGTCATACAGAGGGCAGTCCTGTAGAACATGCTCAGCAGTTTGTTCGTTTAATCCACATGCGCACAGTGGTGAAGCAGACAATCGTAGCTTGTGCATGTGTTTGTTCAGTTTGTTATGCCCTGTCCTGAGTCGAAAAATAGTTATCTGTCCCTGCCGGTCGAGAGTGTGATAGTCGTCTTTGGGTTGGTTCTGTTCTCTTCTGATAGTCTGGATAGCTCTCTTTTTCTCAAAGTATGTGACTTCATTATCTTCTTGTTCACATTCTCCTCCCTTTTTTGCAAGTTTATCTGCCTTTTCATTTCCGGGTACACCACAATGAGATGGTACCCACTGAAGTATGGTTCTCTTTTTGGCAGCTACCTTGTTTAGTTCATTTCTCAGATGCGGGAGTTTACCACCCTTGAGAGCTTGCAGGACAGACAGTGCATCTGTGAGGATGACTACCTGGTGGCAGTCAGAGTTGGTGTTATAAATCATATTTGCAGCTTGCTCTAGAGCTTGAACCTCAGCTGTATAGTTGGAACAGAATTTACCAGTGGGAATGTGCCTAGTCTCATAGTGGTTGTCAGGATATGAGATAAAGATACCGGCACCTCCGTTCCTAACAGCATTAGTTGCTGATCCATCTGTATAGGCATGTATCCATGATTGATCGGGATAGCTTTCTTGGATCATACTCAATGTAGCAGTTCGTTTTTGCAGATCATTATACTCACATCCACTTGTGAGACCACTGACTGATGTATTAATTTGGAGGGCACTGCTGGCCTGCTCCCATGGTACAGGGTATAGGGTGGGCCTCAGTGGTGTTGTCTTCATGGATAGGTCTTCTTGATGCTGTCTTATAAGTCTTTTCCCCCGATGCACAAAGCTGCTACGCTTTAGACGTCCCAATGCCAGATCATCTAGTCTTGCCTTCATTGGGTGCGTTGGCATACTGTTGTACTTTTCCATCTGGATCATGGTTTTTGTGTCTCTTCTATGGGACAATGTCTGTAATCCAGCAACCTTCTGCATCTCTGATATTGGTGTAGTTTTCATGGCTCCTGTAATGAGCCTGAGAGCTTGATTTTGCACCTTGTCCAAAGACTGCAGATGTGAGTTAGCAGCTGATGACCATGCTGCTGAGCTAAACTCTAAGTGTGGTCTTATTACTCCATTATAAATCTTCTTTAGATTTCGTTCATTTGCTCCCCAGTTGGTACCTGCTAATTTTCTGAGTATGCCTAGTCGTCTTCGGGCCTTTCCTTCTGCATTTTCAATATGCTTATTCCATGTAAGCCTTTGGTCAAATGTCACCCCAAGATAGGTGGGGTAGCTTTCTTCCTTGATCACGGTTGTCCCTAGGTGTATGTTAACTGGTTTGTCCTTGGGGGCGAGGGAGAACAGTGTTGTGGAGGTTTTGTCTGTGTTTATTGTGAAAAGCCATTTCTCTGCCCATGACACTAGCATGTCTGCTGCCCGCTGCATTCTATAATTTGCTGTGGTGACATTTTCATCAGCGCACCAGAGTACTAGGTCATCTGCATATAAGGCAGCTTTAACTCCTGCCGGGAGATCTTTCACCAGGTCATTGATGTAAACAAGGAAGAGTGTTGGGGAAATTACTCCTCCTTGAGGTACCCCCTGATGGAGCAACACTTTTCTGCTCTGCAGACCGTCAAGAGTGACTCTAGTTCTCCTGTTATGCAAGTATGACTGGATCCATTTCATCATGTTGCCTTGGATTCCACTTCTCCTAAGTTTTGCAATGAGGCCATCTTTCCACACCTTGTCAAAGGCCTGCTTGAAGTCGACCCAGATCGTTAGGACGTTCAAAATGATATCTGCCATGATATCTCTCTCTCTCTCTCTATTTTTTTCACACCCTCCACCCACTTACCTTTCAGCTCCATGGGGAGGGGGGGGGGGGAAATGAGGAAGAAATGCACTCCATTTTGAGGCGTCTCAATTAAAAATGATATCTGCCAAGAATCTTCACTTCCCTCCCAAGTCAGTAATTAACTGAACATTATCAAATTTTTCTCTACTTCTGTAGTCCAAGCAAGTTAATCTCTCTTTCACTCTTCTTGCCTCTGACCACTACACCACTGCGACAGCTTCCTCATATTCTTTATTATTGTTCACAATACCACATTTTCATTTCCTCCATTTCAATCATCGGTGTCATTTCTATCACTCTTCAATACCAAGAATTCTTTGTTCCTAATCCTTTGTGCTTTTGAACTTTGAAGTCTTCACAGACTTTTCAAATCTCTTTTTAAGCTTCTATTTCGGGCTTGCAAAATAGTGCGCAGATTATCTATGCTCAAACTGAAAATATAACTATATTACATCCACTCCCCTTGCCAACTAGATGCATGAAAATTAGATGTCAAATTCATATTTGAAATTACATCTTTAGAAGTCATGAAATTTTTGATCATGTTGAAAACTCAGCTTTATACATTCTCTTATTACACAAATAATTTGTTTCCTTCTACACAGGGATTCCGTGTTCTAGAAGAGGTGTATTAACTGTTCTTGTTTCGTTGTTTCAACTTTTATTATTTTAGCATTTACTCCGAACAGACAGCGGGGAAATATAAAACTAAACTGATCATCATCATCACGTTTCAGATACCCAGGTAAGGGCATAGGCCTTCAACAAACTTAGGCCAAGTCTTCCTGTCCTGTGCCATCTGCTTAAAGTCCTTCAATGTATTCTTCATGTCTGTCTCCAGCTCTCGTCTCTATGTGTTTCATGGTCTCACTCTACCTCTTTTTCCCTGAGGAGTCCAGACCAAGAACTGCCCGGTAATGCTATGATATGCTTCCTCAATATGTGTGCCCTATCCATCTCCAGCTGTCTTCTTCTCATCTCTTGTTCCACTGGCAAGTGTCTGGTTCAAACTAAACTGAGAGAAGTAGCCAACTGAGCTATTGGTAAAACGGGTTTCTCTACAACAGTCGATCGTTTGCGACAATGCTGCGTATCTGCATATATATATATATATTACCAAATAAAGCTGTTTTGAACCAGTTTTACAAATTAACGGTACACATGAAACACACGACGTTTCGGGTTTCACCCTTCGTCAGCCACAGTTAAAAATAGCCAACAAGGACAAGAAATATAGACAGGTTAATGAACAATACTACAGACACTACAAACACGTAACATATATATATATATATATATATATATATATATACATATACATATATAGATATATATATATATATATATATATATATATATATATATATATGAAATATAGCAACACATGTGAAGAGGGAGGAAAGGAAGGAAAATACAAAACCGAAAAAAACAAATTTCAAGACAATTAATTCAACAATCAACGAAAATCAAAAGCAGAAAATGGAATAACACAACAAAATGTCCTGCTTTGACCCTCTTCGATAAAAGATCCGGTGAATACCGAATGGCGTCAGGCAGCAATAATTATTTATTTATTTATTTGCGTATCTGCAGTAAATTACAACTGTCTGTATCTGCAGCTATACTGTAATGTGTTTCATGTATAAATCAGCGTGTTCAGCAGATGATCTGATTTCACTGATCATGTGATTATCTGTGACAGCAGCAGACTATATCATCTTCTTCGTCTGCAGACACCGCTTATTATTTATTGCAACACGTTCAGCCGGCGCATGCGTCACAGATTTGACGCTAAAACTGAAAGCTAATACTAAATGACAGGGCAATGAGATGACAACCAGATATGAAGTCTGACACTGAAAGACAATGCAAACTTCATCATCATTATTATAACCATCATCATTTCTCTTTTCGCTACCTACGGAGCATGCAGGAGCCAACACTGCAGCTGACCCTACTTGTAGGAAGCCTGCACAAAGCGATTCACACGCTCTTGCAGATGTGGTTATTGTAGGAATCTGTTTTACATGATAAGGTTGCCAGTACCACGAATTTCCTCATATAAGTCGTCTGAGGCAGCAGTATTATTATTCTTTCTTTGTCTCATAAGATACCCCCCTCCCATGGGAGCTGTACGGGCCACGGCAAACGTAATGGTCACTTGAGTGGACGAAATCCGCCTCGACTTCCACACAGATCAGATGGATCAAACCCTAAGAAAGCGCTTACTTCTGGCTCGATTCGTACAAGAATGACATGGAACCCTCGCAGTAGGAGAGATATGAAAGTCCTAAGATGACACCACACAGTGACTGAAAGGAATGTCAGAAGAGGGGTTGATAATGTGGCAGATAGTCGACATAAATGGAAGCGTGCGATCACTAACATCTGAGTTCAAAATAAGCCACGCGTAATGATTTGAGCCATTATCCAGAACTACCTCAAGCAAGAAATAAAATAGAAAAAAAAAATCAGAATTTTATCAATAGGTATTCAAAACTGTCTGCAGAATGGGCGAAGATCGGCTGCCACGGCAGGTATGGGAGGCTAAGAGCCAGGGATTCAGACCACCCAGAGTCCGCTGGGAGGACAATATTAGACAATCTCTGAAGGACCAAGGACTAGAACGGAACCAGGCCAGGAGGAAGACGGCCGATATCATAGTATGGCGCTATCTCTTCCAAACCTCTACACCTCGCGGTAGAAGAAGGACGACTACGTAAGTAAGTAAGGTATTTTAAACTGCATCCATTAAAAAAAAATCAATATATAAAGAAAAATGACCGTGCAATAATGTGTAATAAAATTAATAAAAACGTCAGTTTTTGCTACACTTAAGCCAGTCAGTTGTAACTATCATTACCCATGTTTCAACAGGTATAACCGTTGGGGAAACGTTGTCGACGTCAAAAAGCTACAAAATGTATTTTTATAAACGGACACTTGTTTCTGTCCTTAAATAGAAATTTGTCTTCAACCATTTACTTCTGTGGTTTTCAGTAAAGTGATATGTTTCTCTGAGTTTCCATTTTAGACAAACGTCGAGAAAATGTGTGGCTTATGGCCAGGAAGCGTGATGGCCGCTGACTGCTTTGACGGTTGGCGGTTATGGATCAAAGAAGAAGAGAAGATGGCCAGGAAGTAGTCCATTAAATATTTCAAAATAATGTACGGTCAAGAATTGGTCCAATAAGGGTTCAAAAGTGCTATATAGCCAAGAATTGGTCCAATAAGAGTTCAAAAATGCTATATGGCCAAGAATTGGTCCAATAAGAATTCAAAAACTCTATATGGAACAAACTTTTCCGGCTCTTTCTGTCAGATAGCTAAGTCTCACACTTCTCAGTAACACTGATTCTTTTTTGTTCTCCACCTCATTTTCCCCTTCCTCGGAAGCCGAAAGCATGACCGAGGAGGAGGGGGGGAGGGGAAATAAAGTCTCCAGAAACTGCAAAGTGAAAGGAAGATCTGAAACGCCAGGCTAATCTCCAGATCTGAGTACCGTTCCCCCCAAGTTTCTGCTACGACGATCAACCGGAATCATTGATCGGACAAGATGTCATCACATTGTTCACGGCTTTTCCCTCATCTGTGATAGTGGTACTCTGAACGAAGCTTCATTACAACTAACGTTAAGACACCGGCGCTGGGAACTAACCGCTGTTCTCGTGGCTAGACACATCTACACCACCGAATAATCCACTAGGTTTGTGCTCGGGTCACGAGTATTCCTCGACGTTTTGTTGCATATTACGAGAAAAGCGGTGTCGTATTCCTTGGGAACTTCTAGATTTAAGTGGATCCAGCCGACGGAATAAAATAGTTGTAAATTAGACGGATAGGATACACGAAGCAGTCTCTACCCCACCCATGATAATGTTCACGTTTATTTCTCTTATTTTCACTTGTTACTTACATCGCTTTCCATTTAACACTTGAATGTTTTATACCCTATCCTATTTATTTCTTCCATGTTCTTGTCTGTCTCGTCCCCTCTTCCTAGCTCGCCATTCTGTTTTCTTCCATCTGAATTTCATTGTTTTCTTAGTGCTCTACTTATTTCTCTTCAAACTCAAGACCTTTAATCTTCTCATTCTCTGTCTTGCCACGTATACCTTAGTACGCACCTACCTCTGTGCCTCACCTACCTCTGTGCCTCACCTACCTCTGTGCCTCACCTACCTCTGTGCCTCACCTACCTCAGTACCGTTATAAAACTCGTTACTGCATCTACCTTTGTATCACATGCACCTTAGTACCGCACCTATCTCAACGCCGCTGATACGTCATTACGCATCAGACGCAATTTGTAGTTTAAAAAAAAAATTACGACACTAGTGACACCATGTAAGAACTTGGACTCGAAAACGACCTTAGCTCTTGTCAGAAACAGACGTATCTTAGGCGTTTTACGGTAATTAGTCGTTTTAGTTTGAATATAGCGGCAAACGCCGTGAACGAAGGTACAAAAACAAATTTCAAAACTAACCTTGAAAAAAGTATGTTTTTTCTTAATAATAAGTTTAGGAGAATAAAAGTTAGCTAGTTTGATAGGCTATCTTAACCTGAGAAATAATATACTTTCAATTACAAAGTCGGACAGATAACACGAAAGATATTGACGAAAGACTGTATTGTTCAATACAGACTAGCAGACAGTTATTTGTGCATACTCTCACTAAAGTTACTTTTGACACGTCCTTGAGACTAAAATGCAGAAAAAACATTACATGTGGACAAGGGGCAAAAAAAGGAGGGTAGAAGCTAAAAATAACTTTGCATCGAAATCGTGTACGTAAGTGGGACGAAAAATTTTTGTAGTTTTTTTTTGTAGTTTGGTCCAAAAACAAGTGTAATTTTGGGAAAACCCAAGTTCAGACGCACAGACCGACATAAATATATTACACACTAGACAGAAACTGGACCTAAATTGGACATTGTAGTTTAAATATTTGAACGGTAGAGGGGAAGTCCGCTGATTGGACGAAAGAGTTCATATTATAGAAAAAAAAGTAGCCGGCAAGTGCCATTTTTTTGAAGACTGTCCATATACACAGATCGTTAATGTTAGAAGTGTGACGTCCATGAAAATTATATATTACCAGTGGGACGCCATAGTCTAGCCAGCAGCTCAGCTGAGTTTTGCTAGTATAACGTAACTGTGTTTTCAATTTTGAATTGTGGTAAGGGGAAAAATTTATTAACCTTTTTATTTAACAATTCTGAGTGATTGATACTGCCATATAATGAAAAATGATTACGACAAGTGAGTACTTATTCTAGGTCCCCAGCGACAGTCCAGGGCCTAGAGGCAAATGAATATAAAAAAAAAACATAACCAAGAATGTAAAGACAGCTCTTTATTTCAGGAAATCAGTGGGAACATATCACCCACCTTATTCTATGGAAGAAAAGAGATTAATGAAAATATTTCAGATGCAGTGCAGTTCATAGAGGAATGGGAAACTAGTGCTATTTGATACCGCCTGGGTGAGATGTGCTGGGTCGGTCAGAGAGATCTGACCCGGTCTTTGTAATTTTTTTTGCTTTGTTGTTTGTAAAAATGGTGAAGTAGGCAGTGTGTTGACACATGGCAAAAATTTTGGTTTCAGAGTTTCTGGTCTGGCACTGCGCTAGTGCCAGATGCTTTGAAGAGATCCAAGAGTGGATGACTAAGAAGCCTACCATTTTACCTCAGCACCTGTGAGGAGTGGGCCACTTGAATTCTTTACTACATCGTCACAGGCCAAATAAGTTGAAAACCTGGCCTGCTGTTGATTCATCAAATTTGTCCACACTAAAATAAATAAAAATCCTTGTGTATAAAAACTATACCTCAGTTCCATATTTCAAAGACAATGACTATTGTAAACAGAGATCGGGTATGATGACACCACCACGACCAGACATCCAGGACTAGTTTTCCAAAGACACTGTAGTTAGTGTTAATATTAACCAATGTAACCATATATCTATGTACAAAATTTTTCATTTTGATTATTCAATATATATGCACTTTTATTGATAAATACATATTGTTTCATACGTCCTGACCAGAAGAAAATTTGGTTCAGGACTAAATAAATTTTAAAAAATTGTAAAATTTAAATTCTGAAGCCAGTGTTAGTTGATTTGATCATAAAACTTATTATTATTAGACTTAGTGTTTACATGTGGGTGTTGTGTATTTAATTACCTACACATCACATTTCATTACCCTAGACATTAAACGTAGCTCATCATCTCAACCCATAACCCGTCATGGGTCGTAGGGGTGCCATGGTGGAAGCATCAGCAGACAGGGTCCTCCACTGCTCTCTATTCTCAGCAATGCGTACAAGTGTGGAGAAACCGTGTCCTGCCCATTCTTTGATGTTATCAGCCCAGGATTTTCTTTGCCTTCCTCTTCTCCGTTTACCTTCGACTGTTCCCTGGAGGATCGTTTTCGAAAGGGAGTCATGACGAGTTACATGCCCAAACCAGGCAAGCTTTCGACGTTTCACTATTGACAAAAGTGGTTCTTGATGGCCTGCATAGGTGTTTATCTTCTCTCTAACATAGACATTTGTTTTGTGCTCTTTATAGCAAATGCGCAAAATTCTTCTATAACATTTATGCTCGAAAGCCTGAATCCTTCGCTCCGTATCTGCAGTGAGTGTCCAGCCCTCACACCCATACAAGAGAATAGATAATACAAGTGATTTGTATAATTTGATCTTCACAGGAAAACTGATGTTACTTTTCCAGATCACATTCAACCTTGTCGTGGCAGCTGAGGCCATCTCAAGTCTTGTCTTGATTTCTTTATTTGATCTTCCATCACTACATATAGTGGACCCGAGATATTTAAAGGTGTTAACTTCTTCTAACGTTTGCCCATTTAACGTAATGTTGGTCGGAACATGTTTCTTATGGCTATTCACCAATATCTTGCTTTTTTCTATATTAATTTCCATCCCATATGTTCTTGTTACTTTCTCCAGTCTAGAGGTAAGGTCTTGAAGTTCTGATTCTGTTCCAGCTATCAGATCAATATCATCAGCAAAACGTAGATTACACAGAGGTCGGCCTCCAATCGATATGGTTGATTTATAATCGTAGAGAGCCTCCTGTATAATATGTTCTAGATAAATGTTAAAGAGCACTGGTGACAGGATACATCCCTGGCGAACTTCTACAGTTGTTTTGAAAAATTCTCCAATGTCATTGCTTGCAAAAACAGCACTGCTTGCGTCCTTGTATAGTGCTTCAATGATATCTATGATGTTGGTATCAAAATTGAATTTTCTCATTATTTGCCATAAACCTTCATGCCAGACTCGATCGAAGGCTTTTGTGAAATCGATGAAGTTATGGTATAAATCATGTTGATGCTGGAGATGTTTTTCGATAAGTAATCTAATATTGAAGATTTGTTCTGAGGTACTTCTTTTTGGTCTAAAGCCAGCCTGTTCCTCTGACAAGATTTCTTCTGATTTCTGTTTTATTCTGTTCAAAAGTATCCTTAACATCACCTTACTTGGATGACTAATAAGGCTAATGGTTCTGTAGTTCTTGCACATTTTTAGATTTCCTTTCTTTGGAAGCGGTATTACTAATGACTGCGTCCATTCTTTTGGCCATTTTTTTGTACTCCATATCTTCTGGCAAATTGTTGTCATGATTTTTTACTATATCTGGTCCTCCATATTTCAAGAGCTCTGCTGGTATATTATCCACACCCGGTGACTTCCCTCCTTTCATCGAACATATAGCCTCTTCCACTTCTTCCCGTAGTATTGCTGCATTTCCGAGTTCTCTGTTTTCGCACTTAATGTTGTTTAATATGCCTAAGTCAGTGTCAAGTTTACAGTTATATAATTCTTTACAATATTCTGTCCACCTTCTCATTACAGCTGTTTTTTCATTGAGCAGAGCCCCATTGCTATCTTCTATGACAGTTACCCTGGGCTGTTGGGGTTTTGATAGTCTTCTTAATGTGTCAAAAACTGCCTTGCTGTTACCTTTTATTAGCCCCGTATTAATGGACTCACATTGATCAGCTACCCATTTTTCTTTGGCCTGTTTCATTTTCTTTCTAATATTTTTATTCACCATACTGTATTGCCATGCTGCTTCAAGAACCTCTTTCTTAACCTTTTTCATTTCTCGCCGTGTATCACATAACTTCAGAATTTCATCTGTAACCCAAGGTTTGTTTATTTTCTTTCTTTTACCAAGTATTTCTGTTGCTGATTCAATGAGCACGTCTTTCATGTTCTCTGTGATACGTAGCTAACATACATAATAGCAGAATAAGTCTGTTTGAGGTCATAAGTGGTAGCAGAAAGGCATTCTGTAACTCACATAAACTGTTATCTTCAGGAGCCTTCACAGCTGACCTCATCCAGTACACTAGGTAACATAGCAACCACGCAACAACATCAAAAACCACTACACCAAGTACCCATTTACAGCTGAGTAGACTGGAGCGTGACCACCGTGTTTCGAGCCCAGCACCTTTGCCGTGAGAGGCCAGCGTTCGAATCACTCTGCCAATCGAACGCTCACCTCCCATATCTTCACTGAACTACATCAACCAATGGCCATACATTATTACACCAACTGTTCACAACTGTTTATAGTACTTTCCCCCCGGGATATGGATATAACGATTTTAATACATTGGACCAATGTTCATTAGCCTGTAGAACAAACATAACAGGCATCTTTTAAATACCCCAAGACAAAGTTTCATAAACAATCCATTCCTGCATTCTTCAGTTTGTCCGTACCACTTTGCAGCAGAATTCTGTCGCATCCCCAGAACAGACAAAAATGTTCTCTGCCAGCTCGACCCGGCTAAAAACAACGGAAATTATGACGGATGCCGTCTCTTTAGATCCGAGACCTTGTTCTGTGGGTTCATTACTCGCAAGACGCGAGATTTTGAAATTAGACAGAGCGATAAATGGACGTCAGAAAGCTAGACAATGTAAAGACCCGAAAACGTCAGGTTTGAGAAGATTACTTATTAGCTCAGTCATGTGAGCGTTAAAAGTTAAAACAGCCAGGCCTACTCGTGACATTAATGCTAAACGCTTTAGTCAATATGTAAGTCATATCACATGGCATTTGCCATTCTACGCTAATACTTGTCATTTGTTGTATTAACGCGTTTAATGTTCGTTACTGTATACAATAACTTCTGTTTTGTTTGTTTGATTGTTTGTTTTCTGTCAACACTTCATACAGGGATCGGAGTGGCAAAGTGGTATGGTGCCCGCCTCTAATTTTAAAGGTACTAGATTCGGTTCCCAGTACAGGGAATACGATGGACATTTTTTTCAGAACCAGTGGGTCCTAATGATGTCATACTTCCCCTTGATCTTATGAGATCGGATGCCTAGTCTTCTCGGATAAGGGCGAAAAAATACGAGGTCTCGTGTGCAAGTTACGCACATTAAAAATCCCTTGGCATTTGGAAATCGTAAAGAGTACAGCCGATGCCCTGGCAAAATTAGGAAAACCTACCCACCACACAAATTTATAGAATTTGTGATTCCTGTATACACACATTGGGATCCTAACCGATACTACGGAGTTCGTGCACTATGCTGAGATCCTCCTTGTGTGATCTAAGGGAGGAGATCGGAGCCCTGATGGAGTTGTCCGTTTAAAACCAAACCAAATCGAACATACGCTTTATATTTGCCGGTTCTTAAATATTCCAAATCAAACATTAAGTTCTCTAACCAACTACTTTTCACTATCACATAATTTTGTTCGCTCTTTTTTCCTCTCCGGCAGTATTGAACTACCACTATTGTGCGTACTAAGTATGTGAACTATTCGACTGTCGGCACAATCTATTTTTCTACTTTCCGACAGTATTGGTATTCTCGGGTCAATGTTTACACTCCTTCCATTCATTTGTGTCGTTTTTGTTTACCTGAGAGTTTGATACAAATCAGACCAGATCGGCGGGCAAGGTCATTTTCGTGTAATGACGCCCAGTGGTTGTTTACATATGGAGTGCCGGTCAATAATCGATCTAGTTGCATATTAAAGACACACCTGAATAAACATCCGGACAAGCTTGTTATAAGCAAGATAAATGTGAGGGATTCCAAATGTAAACATTACCGAGAATAGACGGATATAGCAACTTCTTATACAGAAAAGTGACCGTGTAAATTTTACAAACGCATGAGTCATGCAAAAAATTCCATAAGGAAAGTCATCATAACACGAACTTTTGAATGTATTGGCTGGCATTTGAGGCGCGAATAGACATTAACGATTATTGGAAGTTTTGTCAGAAACGTCACATGTGAGCGTGAGCTGAGAACTACGATATAACGTAGAACATTTTAAATATACAACACTGAATTCCAGAATCGTCAAAGAGACAGCTCGGACAGAAGCCAGGAAAGAACAGAGTTAGGATTCTGACCATATAGGACCGGACAAAACACGTATCCGATCTCTTCTGAACACTACAGCAAGGAAGATTTACCTGATAATACGGAAACTGGACTCCTACAGAACCTACTCACAAAAGTCACAGAGGGACTATAACTAGAAATAATACCCCAGACGTGTGTTTGAGGCATCTGCAGCAAGTTGCCGAGACTATTCAAACTGAGCATTTAGTCTAGAGGTCCAAACTAGTTAAGGTTCGTAGTACGAGACCAGTTAATGGTTCAAGTCTACAAGACCATTCCTGCTACGAGTCTGTGATTCAGAAAACTGATTGTCGACACTAGACGGCCACATCTGAAGGGCCTGTGAAGATACTCAGCACTGACAACAGGAGAAGTTAGCCCCTACGCCTTCGCTCGGGACGTGCCCCTTATCACAGAGAGCCGAATTGACGAACAACAGTAGCAGTGCTCACCGATTTTCAGCTAAGCGCTTATTAAACAGGCCACAGCTACGAACATTTACTTTCCATCAAGTATCGATGACGATAACATAATCTTTTTGCACCCCATCGAAACATAACCTTGTTTATTTTTAAATGCTACATAATAATTGATCATGAAATTTGGTATATGGTGTTTTACAAATTCCTAGTTGATTCAGTTATTATAGATAACACGTCTGAATCCATATCTAATATATATACATTTACACCTATAATAATAACAATAATAATAACAACAATAATAATAATTTTACTGCGAATTCAGTTGGGGGCTTGTACGAGCTAAATTAAATAATACTTCTTCACAAAAGTTGTCGGGCAGATAAAAGTTAACATTGCTAAGACACATTCAGCATTGTTCTTGACTTCTGAAATATCTTGTGAACACTCCCTCGAGGTAGAAGCATCAGCATTCTTCTATCTGTATTTCTGCCAACAGTAATCTTGTGCGAAGGTAGACACCTTTGAAGACCCACATTAGATACTCTAGGTTTTGGCCATTGTTGGACCATCACTGCAGAGAAAAGGGGAGGCAACCCGTGACAATTACTTCCCCCCCCCCTTCCCCAGGCGGTTTCATCTGTAAGCATCCTAGGCTTTTGCCTAGGGTCTCTCTAAACACATATACCACTTAACAAGCACTTGAAAAGACTCCAACCACAACACGCTCCAGAGTACCAGCTGTGTGCTCACTCCTATGACACTGTTTCCCTATCACCTCTCTGAGCGCCAAGAACTCAACGATGGTAGGAAAATGCTTCTTTCTTTGAAGCCAGACAAACTGAACACTTTACATCAGCGAATGGCAACACAGATGCTTTCGTGATCTACATTAGAAGCACTGAGCTCTCAAAAGATCTACCTAAATAGAATTATATCTACTGAGTTAGGTAGAACATCTTTCAATTTTAGAATGAACAGTTTTATAATGTCTCTCAGCAGGACCTCCCTTGACAAATGTGAGGACTGCCTGGCAGCGCTTTTAAATACCTACAGACCTAGCCCGTTAATTCATACGCTTAAACATTCAATCGTTTAACCCCTCCGTCATCTAACGATCTACCAAATCATCCCGTGAAATCAAACGGTACACGCGATCGACCGTTTGTAGACCCCTGATTATTTGGAACAAAACAACTCATCGCGAAAACATGCAGATACCATTACATGGCATTGAGCCGAAGGGTGAGAACCCTAACGCTGATAGATCTATAACAACAACATAATTATGATCAAGATCACCTGCCTCTCTATATTTCCTTTTCCTAAATACACTTAAAACGTTCCTGTACGTCCGCCCAAAATTCGATTTCCATGCGCAAGTTGCCAGTAAAGAATGGTTTCTTGTGTACGACATTTCCAATCATTTTAAAAATGTATGTTGCATTTTTAGTACAGAAAGGATGCTTTTAAGTGTGAGTAAACAAACTGATCACGGTGGTACTTCTTGCTAGCGGTTTGACATACAACATTCATGTAAACAAATTAGAATACTGCTCATGAAAAGAAATTCAAACGGACACTGAATGTTGTACGATATTCTCCTTCTTATTTCTCCTTAGGGTTCCTAACGGAGCATGGAGCCAACACTGCAGCTGTTAGACAGCATGCACTAACTCATGGGATCCTTACGGAGCACGGAATTAGCATTGCAGCATTATCTCTAGGAAGCCTTCACCAAGCATATGCAGGCACTTAAAGCGGTGGTTTCTGTGACATCAGTTTTGCATGATGGGGTTGCCAGCCCGTTCATAGCCTCGTATTGAAACCCTTTGGTATTGTGTAATCATCAGACTTCGCACATGTCACAACAGACTGGAATGCGATCTATTTAACAAGTTAAAAACAGGAGCTTCTGATGAGTGTAACTGTGGCACAGACATAATGACTGCTGAACATCTACTTCAAAAGTGCCCAACATATGAGGAACAGAGAAAGCGCATACGGCCATCACCAGTGCCATTCCTAGAAAAGCTCTACGGAGATGTCAACAGCCTCAGCCTGACCGCTGCTTTCTTTGAACATATTCAAGTTGACGTCTGAGGGTGAACGAAGAAGTACTATACAGTCCATAAAAGATTGTACCCTTTTCAAAAAATTTATTCTCGGCCCCATGATGTGGTACGAGGGTGCTTTTTATCATAAAAGTAAGATAATCTCTGCAAGTTTTTAAGCATACCTTACAAAGACTCAATATATGGATGTCCATAAAAGAATGTGCCTATTTCTTTTCTTTTTTTTTTTCACCTACTTGACCAGTGTGTTGAGAGACATGCTGATTCGAGTGTGGGAAGAAATGGACTATCGACTAGATATCTGTCACGTCACGAAGGGTGCACATACTGAGTCTTTGTAAGGTAAGCTTGAAGAGATTATTTTACTTTTGTGATAGAAAGCATCCTCGTACCATATCATGGGGCCGAGAATACATTTTTTGAAAAGGGTACAATCTTTTATGGACACCCTGTATTACCAGTGACTATTATATCTACCCGCTCAGCCCCACAGTTAAATCCCCGTGTAGTTCCCGGGGGTCTCTGGGCAGACATGAAAGAACAGGACTATTGCTCCCTCGGGCATGTGGTAAAAGGCAACTAATATACTTGTAAATGGGCACCCAAGACGCGTCAACAGTGAGGAATGCAGTCAGCGACCCATAGCTTGACTGCCTGCGTCAGGGTCAGCGAACCAGAGCTGACCAAGACCCTACTCCCCCCTCCATGTGGTGGTCCTGGAAACAGGCTGCACCACTGCAGGCTGGCTGAGGAGTAGGGATCGAAGAGGGAAGGCAAACCCGGTCCCCCAAAAATGCCGTGCGGAAGTCGGATGTGTCGGCCGAAAGGCGCAAATACCGCATCTTCGCTGTAAACGGACACAACGCAACCAACGTCCTTTTCAGGACGAACGAGGAAGGAAGAAGATATACTTGTAAATGGGAGCTGACAAGCTCACCACGTAAAAAAGCTGCAACAGAAACCATCAATGGAAGGAGAGCAGCTGTTGTGTTGGTTCCAAGCTGCGTAAGAAGCAAAACGGGAAATCCTCACCACAATCATCTTATTTGTAAACAAAACTAGCAGCCAGCAAGAACATTCGGTAAAGTTACAAAACGCTCAGAAATCCTAGAAGTATGCAGATATGGCTTTTTCGCACATTCATCAACTCTTCTTTTGTTCAGTTTCTTTTCCTGCTGTAAATAGCAACAGCATGACCTCATCTTCTATTGTTAGACATCCCTTGGGAGTTCACTCGCACGGATGCTGACACTAACTCAAGCACATCTCAGCAGTTCTACAAAGCATCGTTGTCACTTCTTTCACTCATGTATCGATTCCTCTACATACTAGCGAATTGTTGGCCAATAAACCTCCCCCCCCCCTCTCTCTCTCTATATATATATATATATATATATATCTCTCTCCCTCTCTCTCTCTCCCTCCCCGGCTCTCTTTCCCATCTCCCTACATTCATAAATCGAAGTTTGTGTGAATGCTATTCTATTCCATAATATCGCAACTGCTCAGTCCGGTAATCCAAGGCTTCAAAAACCCGAGGTAGTCTAAAATTATCCAAAGCTCGAGAACAAGGAGAGGAAGCAAGTCATTTGATTTCATTTCCGAGTCACATTTGCGGCGACCAAACAGTTCCATGCCAGAATCGGCAGAGATCGGATGGCTGACCTCCTGCAGAGTGGTTGTAACAAAATGGCAGGGTTGGTTATTCGAACTATTTAATCAGTCTCAGCGTCCTATGCAAATGAACGACCTGCAATGTGGCGATGTTGTTGTCTCCTCGCCGTGGGCGTCTTAGTGTTAACATAACCGTGACACCAGGAGATGGACAAAATGTTGGACAGAATGGATGATGCAGAGACAAAGCCAGGGATAAGAAACTGCATCTACAAGGCTTCAAATTATAGCCAGCAGATGAGACATTATTAGTTTGTCGGCAGTAGATGGAAGATGTGTTTGTCATTCATTCCTTTGCGCTTTCATACTAAACTCCTTTTTCTCGATCAGTGGTCTTTATTATTATTTCTTACAGTATCATTTTCTGACCTTTTTTTCCTCATTTCCGTCTTCGTACACTCTCAGACGTCAACTGGAATATGTGTAAAGGAAGACGTAGTCAGCTTGAGGTTATTTCTATCTCCATAGAGTTTTTCCAGGAATCATACTGGCGATGGACACATGTGTTTTTTCCCTCCTTATTCAACTTCATCTTGTTCTATCGTTTTCTTCTCCCCATCTTCTTGTAACGTAGCTTCTTCGTCTAATTCTTTGTCCTTCAGCTCACCGAAGTGTACAGACCTTCAATTAATTCACGTCAAGCCCTGTCTTGTGCCATCTGGTCAATTCTTCTACCTTCTCGTCATCTTTCTTGCGTTTGTCCCCACTCCTCGTCTGTACGTGTGTGTTTGTGCATATGTATTTGTGTGTTTCCTTCTACTTCTTTCACCCAGGAGATTCCAGAAAAAGAACTACTTTGTGATGCCATTAGCTGGCCTCCTTGTCGTACTCAAGGCCAAAGTCTTCTACTTACCTCTTTCAATTCAATTCAATACCCCTTAGCTCCCCAAGGAGCATAGGCCTGTGCCATCCACTCAAGTTTTTTCCATGTTTTCCTCATCATTTTCACCTCTGTTTCCAGCTCTCTTCTCCATGTGTTTTTTGGTCTACCTCTGCCTCTCTTTCCCTGTGGATTCCAGAACAAGGACTGCTTTGTAATGCTATCAACAGGTTTCCTCAATGTGTGTCCTATCCAACCGCAGCGTCTTCTTCTCAACTCTTGTTCCACTGGCACTTGTCTGGTTCTTGTCATCAATTCCACATTTGTGACTTTGTCATACCATTTCAGTCCTTCTATTCTACGCAAGCACCCGTTTATAAAAGTCTGTAGCTTGTCTGGAGAACAACAAAAACAACAACCAAAAAGCTACAGACTTACCTCTTGCTCCACTGGTATGTCTTTGGTTCTGTCCATCAACTGCTTACTGTTGATCTTGTCAAAGCATTTAAATCCTTCAATTCATTAAAACTGATTCATCAAAATTCAATTTTACCTTCCATCGTAATAACTAACTCTTCTTGTTATGACTACTTTTTCTTAAGCTTTTATCGTCCATAATATTATGAATGAAAATTCATTATTTCTTGACTGTCGATTTTATTGATCATACTCTTTCAGCGCCATACAAAGAATTGTTTTGCCATAAGAGATTAAATTCTACTGTGATGGCACTTGGTCACCTTTGATCTCAATGTTTTTTCAGTGCAACGAAAGATCTTTCTTTCTGCATATATATATATATATATATATATATATATATATATATATATATATATATATATATATATATATATACCAATAGGCGTGATGGGAAACAATGGCAAAGAAAACCTATCTGCTGTTGCCCTAAGACGCCACTAGGCGTAATGGCCACTGACTGCTTTGACGGTCGGTGGCTAAGGACGGAAGAAGAAGAAGAATATATATATATATATATATATATATATATATATATATATATATATATATATATATATATATATATATATATATATATATAATTTACTTTTTTTACATTTATTTACTTATTCATTTGTTCCTGTTGTTGCTGATGTACTGATGATGTTGTTGCTGATGTTTCAAAATCATCGTTCACTCCTCCATATCTATGTTGCTGCCAAGATGTCATATGTCTGTGTCCACGATTTCCACTGGCGTTTTTTTTCCCCACCCAAACACAATCTGACTATCTTCTGTCACATTTATTCTCATGTCCTATATCTTTTCTTTGTAAATTTTCAGACTCAGCAACTTTCAAGAAAAAATGTCAAAAGAAACACCTGGGGTCCGAAACTGCGAAACCATATTGTACATCACAAGAAGAGATCAAGTGATAAATGTCAGACTAAGAACCGACCACTGCAGACTCAAATAACCAATATTCAATAAAATGAACACCGGACAGACAGATAAGTGTTCATGGGGCTAGGACAAACAAACAGTAGAACATGTCCTCCAAAACAGTCGGCTCCGTGAGAAGAGCAGGTGTGACGAAATCAGTTATGCACTTTTCATAACTTTCGTTCTCTTCGGCAGTATCAATTCATTTCTTCATTTTCCTCACCGATCGTCCTACTATTTGGCACATATTATGCACCTACATCTTTAACCTAGCCGCTCCCAGACTTATTTACGTTTCACCATGTGAATCATAGCATGACAAAGCTAATTGAACAGGTCAGCGGATAATACTTTTATCACTTAAGTTGTCTAGCCACCTTTGATAGAGACGGTCACGGTTGATCCAAGGTGGTCCCGACCACTCCTCATAACAATACGACCCGGCAGAGTACAGAAAGAAAGTCGTATTGCTTGTCTAAGCTGTCGGTGATCCGTATTTGTCCGTTTGGTGGATGCACGAAAACACAGGTGATAATTAGATAATCGCTTCCGCTGGCCCATTTCTGTAGCAATAATACAGATAACCCGTCTGGGGAGATTATGGTGGGAAAGGCATTTAGACAGGAAATGAGTTCACAGATGTGTTTGTGAGTTTGCATACAGGGCAATCGGAAGTATTACGGACATATTTGAAAGAGGTCACGCGTTAAAATTTTTTAATTGATATTTTAAAACACGCGGGGGATAGTACCATAAGGTTTTAACACCCCGACCCACACAGTTCTATAGAGATTATCACTGGTTTAATTGGAGAGCCGGCATTGACTTTCATTAGCAAGTTCGTCTAAAAGTACAATCTGGGACTGGAACTGAGAAATGGCAATATAATCTGGCGAAATCGGAGACACAAATCAGACTGCATCGCAACGTCAAAATTAGCAACTCCCCGGAGCCAGAGAGACATCGGACTAAGAATTCCAAAATTATAAGTGACAGATCGAAGTATTAGGGCGTCGTTATAGCTTAAAAGAGAACTCGCAATTTTAAATACAAAGTCTGGAAACTTAAAGGACCAGATCGAAGTATTTGGGCGCCTTTATGACTTAAAAGAGAACCCGCAATTTTAAAAACATAGACTGGAAACTTCAGGAATCATAAACACAAGTCATAAGAGGATTAATAAAGTTACCCAGACAAGTGATTCGAAGCATCTAAACAAAGTTGCTGTGTCCATTCTACTGTGCCCGGAGATTGTATTTCCCATTTGGGGTAAGTTGTGAACATATAGTTTAAAATGTGAATTGTGACATGTCTGTACTTGCTAAGTGGTTATACCAGTCATAGGAGGCTGGCAACCTCAACATATGAAAATAGCATATTCATAAACCACTACAGCAAGCGCTGGTGATTGCTTCTTGCTAGTCGTACAGAAAACCGACAACAGAGGTGGCCCCAGATTCCGATGTGAGAAGTGATGATTACATCACATGTGCCTAACGTGTACAGTATCATTTTGTGAGATATATGTACCTTGTTAAGTGTAATTCAGGCAAGCCGCTGCCCTCGCGCTGTCCAAGCACGTATTTTCCCAGTTAAATACCCAGAAGAATATTGGTGATTTCTAACCATCTTCCCTGAGTTACGCTGTGTACACTCAAGAATTTAATTATTCAGAGAGGCTAACATTGGACAGCGAGACAATGCGCCTGTTAATCTTGCAGCCTAGTGTACTTAGCAGAGGCATTTGTTCTTTTTATTTTGTCTAAAGTTCGTGGTACAAAGCTGCAAGACTAAAGTTTCGACGCCATTAGTTGTGAGTCAAGAGCAGGGATTCAACACTAAACCGCCTACATTGGACGACTTGTGTGGAGAAGTGCCCTTATCACAAAAGAATTGACGAAACCACGGCTGCAGGACTCACTTATATCAGCTAAGTTCTTATTAAAGGAAACAGCAAGGACATTTTTTTTTATAAATTTTCACCCAAGTCTCAGTGAAGACAATTTTATATACATAAAAAATTCACCATTATTCCATCGTTATTTTAACCTGTTAAAAACTAATTGATGTTTAATTTGTTTAATGTTATGTTAAAACAAAACAATCATAGTTGATTCAGTTATTATAGGTATGAAAGTAAGCGTATGAGCAATACTCATAATATATATATACATCTAGACATATAGCAACTACCTATAAAAGAGTTTCGCTGGATTACACCCGCTGGGGGCTTGAACGGCCTAAAACCATTGCTTAATTTCTCACAAAAGGCGACGGATCAGATATAAATTAATAGTGCTTGTCCCTACGCAGCATTATTCTTGACTTCTGAAAATATCTTGTGAACACTACCTTGAGATAGAAGAATCATTATCCTTTTATCTACAACTCTGCCAAGAGTAATCTTGTGCGAAGGTAGCCACCTTTAAAGACACATATTAGATACTCTTGAGTGTTGGCCACTGGCGGACCACTACTGCAGAGCTAAGGGGAGGCAGTCCATGACAGCAGGGTGTCCGCGTGTCCTTCTCCAACCCAGCCGAAGGAGAAAATGTATGGTGATGAGAAGCCTAAAACGGAGTGTCACCTTCATAAGAGAGTTAGATGTGGTTATTTGAGAGCGAACGACGAAGAAGAAGAAAATAAAGAAGTTTTGTAATTTTGTCCGGGCAACTGACAGAAGGAAAATGCTCATCATCGAAAGCCCAGATCATCAAACTGTTGTCTTTTACATTCTCCTTATTACGTCTTTATCTTTTGTGATGTCGACATTCATTATCTTCCCCTTTAGTATCTTTCTCCCCTCTTACCTTCACGCTATTTCGTATATACTCTCCAACTTCTTACTCTTTCCCTCCTTCGCATTGTCAGGTCTGACTCATAATGAAACTATTTGAACTTTACTGTTAAAACTAAAAAATGTTAATACAGTAGAACTCCATTTATCCGAACCCCATGGGACCGAGCATCGTTCGGATAATCAAATGTTCGGATAATTGGATTACATAATGTATCGAGTACATGTACACATATTTCTAAAAATAATTAACCATCACAAGGAAAATACACTATAAAACATATTTACTTGTACTGTAATAATAATACCCACACTGTATTAGATCACTGTATCACCAAAATCTTTTATTACACTGCAGTGCATGTACTACTTGTATTAATTATTTTTGTTAAGAAAGAGAAATGTTTTCAAAATAACATTACAAACGATTCAAAACCAGGCGCAACTTACGTATACATGTACTTGCACAGATGTAGCCCACTATTTAAAATAATGAGGAATCCTCTTTTGCACCAAACTGGATAGTCTCCTTTTGGCTGCAAAGTCCCGCATTCTCTTCAACAGCAGAAGCTGTGTAGGACAGCTGTCATCTTCTTGCTCGTACCAAGCCATCGCTGTTTCTAGTGCTATAAAGGCCTCTTCAGGACTTGGTCGACGTTTTGGTTTTTCTTCATAATCTACAAGTACATCGTGTACTTCTGAGGAGTCTTCATCATCGGTCACTACATGTATTTGGTTTTCTTCTTGCACAAAAGACACAATTTCTTCGTCATTCAAAAACTGAAAACCAGAATCATTATCATCTTCTAGCCACATGTGTGCATCATCTTTGTCACAGTCCGAAAATCCGGGCATTGCTTGAAACAGTTCCACAACTTCATTTATACAATCATCATTTGTGTCCACTGCAGTAGTTTCATTTCCTCCTTTTTTCCCAAGCAATCTACTCCAAGCCTTGTTGAGATTATCTTGTGACAGTGTGGTCCAAGCATCAGCTAACATATAGCAGCAGTCTTTGAGATTAAGCTTTTTGGAAAACGCCACCACACTTTCTTCATCTTCAGCCAACAATAAATGACGCAGGACTTCCTTCTTGTACATCTTTTTAAGCTTTGCTATAACACCCTGATCCATTGGTTGAATCAGTGCTGTTACATTGGGAGGCAGAAAAATTACTTTAAAATTTGCATCAACTGCATTCAATGTATCCGTCTCTGGATGAGATGGTGCATTGTCCAGTAGAAGAATTACTTTTCCAGTTTTCTTTTCTTGTTCTCTCAACCTCTTCACATTTGGGATGAACTGATTTGTATACCAATCAAGAAATATTTCACTATTCATCCAAGCACTCTTCTGTGCTTTGTAACACAATGGGAGACATGTCACATTCTTTAAACAACGTGGTTTTTTGGCTTTGCCGATCATTAGCACCGGTAAACGATGACTTCCACTGGCATTCGCGGCTACCAAAATTGTTACTCTCTCTTTGCACTTTTTAAACCCAGGGGAAGCTGCTTCGCGCTGAGATGCAAGTGATTTTTGAGGCAATGATTTCCAGTATAAGCCAGTCTCATCGGCATTATACACATCATCGAGTGAATAACCTTCTTCTTCCAAAAAAGCCAAGAAAGTTTCTTTAAAATTTTTAGCGGCAGTTGCATCGCTAGATAAAGATTCCCCTTGAATCTCCAATTCTCGTATGCCATGACGAGATTTAAAGTTTCTTAACCATCCCTGGCTAGCCTTAAAGTCAGGAGGACCGTCAAGTTGATTGTTGAACTGAAGTGCCTTTTCACACAACAGAGAACCAGAGATAGGTTCCCCTTTGCTTCTTCTTTGCACAAACCATATATACAAAGCCTCTTCCAAGTTCACATCTTTCGCATTTCTCATGGTTTTACGTTTCTTCGACCCATTTTCACTATCAAATTTCGATGCAAAACTCATAATTTTATCCTTGTTACTTTTGATGTCAGAGACGGTAGCTTTCCCAACATTGAAAATCCTCGCAAGTGAAGACACAGTTTCACCTTGTCCTAGTCTCTTGATAATTTCTGTTTTCGTTTCAATTGACAAAACATTGCGGTTCCTTTTATATGCTTAGGCCTACTGGAAGGTGCCATATCGCACAGAGAAATACTTGTACACCAAAATTATTCTGCTGTAGTAGCAGACACAATTATTTTAAGTTGAACTGTCTGTTTAGCCAGTGTTCTACCTAGAACGCACACGTACTTTGGATGGGTAAACCAGATATTAACTGACTTTATGATCTAACTGACTTCCTGTACGTAAGCGACCGACCATTAGCCATCCCATTCTCTACAAATTGTTCGCACACATTTGAAGTTTGCCGCATCAAAAGATTCAGAATTTTAGTCTAACGTGACTGTGGCATCTGATTTTTTTTTTTCTGGAAAAAGTGTTCGGATAATTGGATGTTCGGATAATTGGGGTTCGGATAAATGGAGTTCTACTGTACCAAGAAAACTACCACAGCCAGAGATATCGATAGGAAAAAAAAAACAGGATTTGCGCCCATGTTTTCACAACACACTTGCTGGCGCAACCTAATCGCACATCAAACACCAGAAATCATTAAACTACACACGTAAGGATTGATACCTGACGGAAGCAGAGGAAATTAGCGGCCATATTTGAAGGAGCAGAACTAGAACTCCCGTGTCTGCAACGCTGTTCTATAATTATCGACTCAAACCGGCACTGATGAGTCTAAGAAATGGGTTAAATTTACAATATTTCTTCATTCTTCTCGCTGTTCTTCTTTTTCTTGTTGAAAGTTTTCAAGTTTTTGTTAACTAAATCGTCATCATGTTATTCTTTCCGCAGTTACGTGAGGCCTAATATACTCTTATCTCTGTCTAACGCTACTTGTTTTCTTTTTTGTTCCGGTTTAAGCCCTCGTAACGTGTAACTATCGTTTTTCTTATTACTTTTTAGTAACGTTTCAGCTTTCAAAGCAGTCATAAATGCTGGATATGGGGCCATAATAATCCCACCCCGTACAGAAGAACCCATCACAACTGCAGGTCCCTGTGGTACCTGGTGCACAAACTACGAAGCTGAAGTAGTCGCCATCCAGAAAACCCTAACTAGAATTTTTGAACTCTTTGAATCAGACGAAATGGAACCAAATGATGTTGTAGTATTTTCAGACTCGCAGGCTGCCCTCTTGGCAATAGGAAACTGGAAAACCAACTCAATCAATACTATCCAGAATGTCCAAGAAACATGCCACAAAATTATGAACTTGTATGGTACAGAAATATACATGCAATGGATACCTGGCCACATAAACATCACATTGAATGACGTTGCTGATAGACTGGCAAAGAAGGGAGCAAAAATGCCACAGATTGACCAACCATTGAATATGTTAACATTTAAACAAATAGTCAAAAACAACTGTAAAGAAGTTTGGCTGAACACGTGGGCACAGGCTAAAACAGGAAGAAGACGCTTCATACACCAAACAGCCCCAAATAAGGAAGATGCTATGAACCATATCGAACGAAGGTACCAAACCAAAATTTTCAGATTGAGAACAGGTCACTCTACACTAAATGGCCACAGAAACAGAATATGTTCACAGAATATAGCAAAATGTAGACACTGCCCAAACCCGTTGGAGACAGTAGAACACCACCTACTACAGTGCCCTGCACTTCAGGGACTGAGACAACAACTGCTACCACACAACCCATCCATAGACAATACACTGTATGGCAGCTCAGAACAGCTTATACGAACTGCGCAGTACCATATAATGGCATCAAGGTCACCAAGAGCTAACGCTCATTGACAGTGGATCAAAGTCATGTCAAGTCAAGTCAAGTAACGTTTCTAATTATTTGTAACAGTTCATCCATATAAAAAACTATTCTTCATTTTATTACATTTCTTATTATTTTGGTATCATCCATGATACAATCAGTGCCAAGGTCTTGTAGGGCAACAACAAAATGTCCCTATTTTGCTCGATCGGTGGCTGTCGTACAGATAGGTTGTGAGTTATTTTTGTCCCGTCTGAGTAGAGTGGATGGTGATAGATACGTGAGAAAAAGGTGTGAGAAATAGATTTCACGGGTGATACCTTAAGGAGAAGATATGTCTCTGGAATGAGTAAGTTTTTCTATTCCAGCTTTTCTATACGACTATAATTTAGTAAAAGACAACCTTGCCCTCCTCATACATATAAATATAAGTTTAACAACACACGCACTCAGCTATGTGACAACAAGACACACAAACGTGAAAAACTACGGTTACTTGGTTATAGGTCTGACCAACACACAAAGTTAAATTTCTTTTGTTGTTTATTATCATTTAAACTTGATATCAAATATCTAAAGAAAGATCAAATAAAAAAAATCAGAGTTACATACATATGAAATAGGAGAATAAATGTGCCCTCCCCTTATGGAGAAATGAACCCAAAAAGTTAATAACCCAAAGGTAACAGGTTTGCACTACTATAAAGAGTAGACAGTAAAGTAAACATGTTCCTACTATAGGCTACCCAGTAAAGTTAACAAGTTTAAGCAAATCCAGTTTTGGTAAAGTCCCTGTAACAAAGAAAAAGGTTCACTCTCTTTCATACAGTGATCACTCAATCACTCTTACCTACTCTTGGTGATATCCCTTGGAATTACAATTTTTCCTGACTATATAAAATGTCAGGTTTATTTCCCAAATTGGCCCCAGTCCATCCTCTAACAAATAAAGACTAGTGAGGTAACCGCCGAATCTGGTGTGTGTTTTTTCCTAGATGAACACAATGTCACCGCCAATAGTTGATGCAAGAGCGTGATCTTGCGGTTCACAGTTAAAAGAGGAAAATACTTCTAGTATTGGGAAACATCTGGTTGCTAAAAATGTTACAATTGATAAATGATGATAATCCTATCGGCTGGCTCTATGGTAGAGTGCCGATTCTGAAACAGCGTAAATTCTGGATGTTACGCTTGAATACGACTGTCAGAAGTCGGGAATAAATGTTATTTTTTTCACACCTCAGTGGGCTGATAAAATTGAAAAAATATTGCTGGGTTTGGTAAGTCCAATTAAATTGACAAGTTAAAATGTTTCTCATGTATCGTTGGCAAATACTTGCTCACCACTGAAATTGGTGACGCACAAGCCAAGAAAAGACAACATTAACCAATCAGTAAAAAAAAGAAAAAGAAAAGACCGCTGGACGCACTTGATCAGGTCTGCTAGGAATGTATAAGAAACAATTATTGAAAAAATGCTACTATTCTATATAGCTACATATATGCACACAGACGGGGACAAGACGATCTCTTATCCACTCCGTCAGTCCTGATTAAATTTAAAAGGCACCTTTAGCCTACCCTATCGCCCGTCGCTAGCGCTGAGTTTTCAGGTAGGATGGGTTATGCTACTCTCCCCCCTCTTGCTCACGCTTAACGATCAGCGGACAATGTCAATTATCACAAACTATTGCCGGTCGTTAAGTAGCTATTAATTTGGTCGGCGTCTGATAGTTTAGTCGTATGATATTAAATAATAGGCACTTATAATAAATACGCACAATGAGAAAAAACGTGAATTATTTTCTGTCACTATCGGTCGCGCCTAGCATTTAACCCAGTCAGCTAAAACCGTCTCTTCTTGTGTGAGAAAGCGTGTGGTTAAAATTAACATGATAAATGAATCTGGTATGAAATAGCTACGCGTTATTTTATTTCACTAGTTTTAACGCTAGAAAATCAAAGTGAATTATAATGGTAAAAGCTAACACTTTTAATTGGTAAAAGCTAACTCTTTTAAACACGTAAACACTAATTTCTATTACCATAAAATCAGAATGAAAATCCCCACGAATGCTCTTAACACATTTAGCGAAACGGTTCTAGAACTGCGTGCTTAGACTATCCACAAATTCCGAGTGACAACTGATAGCAGGTTTAAGAAAACACAGTTTATATATCATTATGTTTCTCTGATCTATATGTGATGTTACTTTTCGCATTATTGTGTGAGTAACGGAGAATCAGAACCGGAGATTCAAGATAAAAGCTTTACGGTCAGTCTTTCGTCGAGGTTTCAACAGACATCAAAAGACTTATAGTTCCCTAACGGTTTTCTCTGTACGAATGCCCGCTTCTGAAGATCAAAAAGCCCATGGGTTTTCTGACTTCCCCTGAGTATGAACTTCAAAAGATTCTATGTTATTAACGTGCGGTCTGTCAAGTATCGTAAGATTGACAGATAAGCTCGCGTGAGGAGCCGTGGTAAACAAACCTGATTCGCTACCTGTTATGACGGGCAGGTCACGAAAGTTTGTAAACACTTCGTTTGCTTATATTCAAAGAAAAGAGGTGTGACGAAAAAGTGAATAAACACAGGCTGTAAATGCATGGTTTTGCTAGCAAATCCTAGAAAGCTACGAGGTCACAAAAACTGTCAGATTACTGAAAGCTCTATTTCCATTATACGTCACAGTGGCCATCATTCGTGCCGTGCCTCAACTTTGGTTCATGTTTTGCATCTTAGTCTCCACTGTTCTCCGCCAGATTGTCTTTGGTCTGCCTCTCTTTAAAGTCTTTCTGAGTCTACAGAACAGCATTTCTGGTGATGGTGTCATGGTCCCTTCTAAAGATATGGCCAACCCAGTTACGGCGTCTGCCTGCAATGATAGTGTACATGCCTTTTTGACTGCACTGTGTAAGCAATTCCTAGTTGGAGATGATATTCGGTCAAAAAATTCAAAGAATTTTCCTTATGCAGGTTGTGTGAAATGAGGATAATTTAGACATTTCTTTTTTCTGTTACTCTCCAGCACTCCGCGCCAAACAAAAGTACAGAAAGTACGCAACTCTCGTATAATCTTAATTTTGTTTTTGTCCTGTGCTGAGAAGATTTCCAAATGTTGTTTAGATTTGCAAAGGCTGTTCTGGCTTTATTCATTCTGTTACTGATGTCTTTCCTTGTTCAGCTGTCTGGTCTTACTATGCTTCCTAGATACATAAATGTATTTGTTTGTTTCAGTTTTTGGTTTCTTACTTTTATGGGCTCAGGATGTATTACCCTGAGTGTCATAATTTCTGTCTTCTTCAGACTGATATGCAGTCCCACTTGTTGACTGTATTTATTCAGTCTGTTTTTTTTTTTTTTTTTTTCTTGGACGTGCTGATGTCAATGTGAGAGTAGTGCAAAATTTAATTTTACTGTACATCATAACATCTAACTCTTCTTCTCATTACTTTTCTTATAACTCAACAATCCATCGTCCTAACTCTTCTTGTTATTATTACTTTTCTTATACTTGTACCGTCCATCTTACTATCCAACTCTTCATCTTGTTATAACTTATCTCATAATTGTACTGCCCGTCAATACTATCTAACTCTTCTTTTTCTGTTTACTTTTCTCATTAGCTTCACCGCCTACCATGCAATCTAACTCTTCTTGTTATTATTACTTTTCTAATTATTTTTACCGTCCATCGTACAATCTAGCATTCCCTCTTCACATTAATAGAAGATTTAATACGATTTAGCCCCTTTCAAGTTACGTTCCAATCAAGCCGAATATTTGATCTTGGAACTATTTCTGCAAGTTCAAATAATATTGACCAAACCTCTCAGGTTTTGACAACTCACGTATTTTAGTGCACGAAGCATGCTACTGAGTGTGAGTACACCCGACAAGCCGTATCTAGGCATTCTCACGGAATGAGCATCAAGTGGCGGAGCTTGGACAACACGAGGCACGTTCCTGATCGTATCTAGGCAAGCAGAAGACAATCTTGAGCACTCACTCTATTTACCCATGCATTAAAGTTTCATTTTCACTACGGACTGAAATATGGTCCGTCCTCTCAGCTCAGGACCTCTATACGGTAATGTCCTAGAATCAGAAAGTCTGTCATGCTCTGACTAAGTGTGATGGATATTGACCTGCGTCTTATGACCAGAAGGAAAGCTAAACAGTGATGGCCAAAAGCTACTTGGCGGAGAAATGTGGATGCAGAGATACAAAGCACATGAACCAGAGCTGGGGCACCATACAAAGAATGGCTGCCGACGGAGCAAAGTGGAAAAAGTTTGCTACTACCTGACAAGACGCCGCCAAGCGCGGTAGTCATTGACTGTCATGTCCGTCAGCTCAGCAGTCAAGGGCCAAAGAAAGAAGAAAATGTTTAGTATTTCTGCATGACTGCGTCAAACGCTGGCTTACATTCTAGGAACTTGACTCACTTGTTCTCTAGGGATAGGTGGTGATGTTACATCTGTGTGTCTAGATCAGCGTTAGGCAACTCAGAAGCCGCGAAGATCTACTTTAGAAACCAGTGTGATCTCCCTCAAGGTCTACCATGTTAAAAAAAATCATCTTTTTTCAGAGTATTTGTAATACGGAATTGGTGCACCCCATATGTAACTTTTATCACTGGCGCACGATCTACTTTAATCTCAGACCTAAGGGTCTTTTATATTTGGACATGCGCCATAATATAACCGACTAGGTTGAACGGGACGCGCCTCGCCAAAACGAGGCAAAACTTTATTATTTTTTTTTTTAACGATTGTCGCAGAGTGAAGATAATTTGCCTATTTAAAATTTTCTGTCCTTCCTGTATATTGCTTTATTTTCTGTCTATCCTAAGTTTCTGGAAAAAAATGTTTCTCACGCACTTAACTCAGGTGAAGATTCGGTCAACCAGCGTTCAGGTCTGTTAGGATTTTCCAGACTCGGCTTTCTTAGACATGTATGGCCTGTCTTCTTCCCCATTGTTAATACTTTGAGCTCGGACCACAGCACGTCCAATGGTGACATTCAATATGCAAACTAATTTGCGGCGATACTTTTGGCTATCGTGGGAACTTTAAAAAATGTAGCGGGTAAATCGAAAATAATTCTTTCTTTCTTTAAGAAACTAGTTTTAGACTTCACTTGGTGATAAGCATACTGAAAGAGAAAAACGCACTTCTTAGTCTTGTAAAGTAAAACTGTGCATAGGGAGACTTGAGTTAAACACACAAAGTGCCCTCTAGTTTAACTTACAGACTACAAATTCCGGTGCGGGTATGTATTTGCTATTCCAGTATATAGACAATTAGCTCAAATACATAGATATGAAATATATTAATATCATGGTGAAAGTCTAATGAAATATATTACTATCATGGTGAAAGTCTAAGTGTATTATACAAACGGGTTTCCTTTACCATGTATGTATCATAAATGCTTATGAAAATTCATTTATTTTCACTGCTTGTATTTTAAAGCGATGTTATGTTACATTTTATGTAAATTTTATGTTATTATGTTAAATTTTCACGCGACAACGATCTACTTCCGCCCTGAATTCTAGAATCCCAGTTGAAGGAAAATAATTTATGGAAATTTTTTTTACAGAACCAGTGATCCTAATGATGTCATACTCCCCCCTGGTGCTAAGGAGTTCGTGCACTGTGCTGCCTCCTTGTGTGATCTAAGGGAGGAGATTAGAGCACTGGTGGAGTCTGTGTGCAATGAGGATAGTCCTTAACAACCAAACCAATCTACTTCCTGCAATCCCACCAACACAACAATGAAAAATGCAAATTAAATGAAATTTTACAAAAATTTAACTTGATTTCAAAGAAAACCTTGCGTGCCTATAAGTTAATAAGACTAACCGGAAATAAGAACCATATCAACTACCTGTTCTCGTCGGCACCTTTATTCTCAACAGGTAAAGGTAGTTCCATAGCAGATACTGCCGTAAGGGAGTGAAGTGTTAAAGACTACACTATAATAGGTCCAGCATCGAGAAGTCGGGGGTGATCAGTTCCTTCCCTCGCTGCCTTTGCCTTCCATAACTCAAGACCAAAGTCAGGTACTCATTTACAGCTGGGTTCATACCGTGAATCAAATGCGGCACCTTTGCCGCGAGAGACCACAGCTCTGATCACTATGCCAATCGGACGCTCAGCTTTATTTTAACAGGCCATTTTCATACTTACATCTCCGAAAATGACAAATGCTGAAAGCCATGTTTCAGTAAGCTAGTTTCAGGTCTATCATGATCTTATTCTGTCGGCTCTCCAGGACCGCAAAGAGGCTGTAAAGGGTAATTAAAGCTTGGCAGAAAGTGTCTTCTTCTCTTCAAGTCTGAGAGCTTACTGACACGTTAAGTAATTAATGGCTGGCTTTATCCCAGGTCTAGCCTTGTGACATTAACCTGTCTAAGGCAAAATGTAAGGCATACAAGCCAATCTAAAGGTTTTTTCATCCCTTGTCAATTAGGTGAATCGAATTTTGAAGTAGTAATGTTTTAGCATGCTATTCTTTATGTGGAAAAATCTGGCTTTATACTGTTATATTTGTTCTCTTGTAATTTTATATGTTATACATTCACCAACACCGTTCAGCTCCCAAAGGAGAATAAGCCGTTCTTTTATAGGTGCAAGAATCTTCCATTTTATTTGTTCTCTAGTAATTTTTAACATTATACATTTCTTTTTACCCTTAAGGTCCCAAACGAGCATAGGTCTTTATTATATATGCTGTTGTTGTTGTTTAACTAGGGCTGATGAGCTTCTCGCTCTTTTCCAGCCAATACCAAGTTGAAGACTCCTTGGTATTTTCTACACTGTAGATGTACGCTTTTCCTGTGGCTTTTCTGCCATTCCGAAACGAGCTGAGTTGAAGTCATCAGCTCCAGTTTCTCCAGCTTGGCTTGCATGTAAAGGATCATCACATCCGGTCCCAAGCTAGGAGGAAGAAGCGTGTGGCATGCTGTGCATTCCCCGAAATTCAAGGGGGCTCTCCAAATATGCAGAGCTAAAATACTGTACTCTGGTTCTGGGCTCTCCCAAGGAATTCTCAAGTCCTGCACGGAAATCATGTTTCAACCTGATATGTGCGGGGGAAAAAATCAATGCCACAGTAGTAGACGACTTATTCTACCCTCTCATTTTAGGGAGAGAATATGTCTTCCTTGGGGATCCTTCGCAGAAACCCACGTCGACACAAGAAAGAGAGAACAAGTATACGCTCCAGCGGCCCCTGAGCTGTTATCTCTAATCAGCCCGAATATTTCGGAGCTGAAGAAGGCACAAAGGGATGATATAACGCTAAAACCTTGCTTCTCAAAGTTGTATGGCAGTTACTCCCATCTCTTCAGGGAGCATATTACAGGAAGGAAGGTTTGGTTTATAGACGGATTGGGAACAAAAGACAATTAGTTGTCCCACTCCCCTATCGCACCCGCCTAATGCAGGAAATGCATTCAACTCTGCCGCATCCCATTAAAGGTTGGTATGCCGTTGTAAAACAGGTCTCCTTGAACCACTTCTGGCCAGGTTCAACCATTCCCGTACGGCAGTATCATGCTATGGGACCACCTTACCATTACCTTTCAGCTTCCATAGGAGAATATGCTTTTATTATATGTGTGGACAAATCTTCACAAATTTTACTGTTGTATTTGTCTCTTGTAATTTTTCACTTTAAAAAAAATCATTTATTCACAATAGTCCTTCAGTACCCCAAGGAACATAAGCCTTCAATAAACGCACGCCATGTCTTCCTGTCTTACGACATCAGTTCAAGGTCTTTTCACGTCTTCTTTCCCCTATTTCGTCCGTCTCCAGTTCTCTTCTCCGTGTGTTTTTTCGGTTTCCCTCAACCTCTATTATCCTAGGGGATTCCAGAACAAGGACTGCCTTGTAATGCTATCAACATATTTCTTCATGTCATATCCATCGCCAGCGCCTTCTTCTCATCTCTTGTTCCACTAGCACTTGTCTGGCCATCAGTTCCATATTGGTAATCTTGTCTACCATTTCAATCATTACTTTACAAGATAAAAGCAAGATATCTGATAATCACTTGCAGCAATTATAAATTGAATCATGACCAAATCAATCAAGTAGTTAGAGATCGACAGAATTGCTGATTGAACCCTTCGCTCTGGAAGTGATCTGCAAAGCGCTTGTTACCATTCAGCGGCGTTACTTCTGATCTTTGACCTTACAAAAGGGATTCTAATGTTAAACGAACACATGACTATGATATATTCAGAAGCTACTAATGCACTATTCAGACTGGTGCCAAGTATTACAGTAATTTGTGGGGGAGAACAGTCATATTTCGACGACAGACATCTTAAAATGTTACACTTTTATTACAGCGACAGAAAAGACTACACTTCAGGCGAGATTAAAAATTTATTCTAGTTTGTCCATTTCCCGTCCAGGAATAGGATCTTGGTTTTTTTTCTTGTATTCTTTTTTATTCTCGTGATGGTGATCACACGAAATGTGGGCAAGAACATTAACGGAATCCTTTCCTTCCATGTTGTCTGATTTACCGAATCACGCTAATGTGTCCTTGTCGCTACGGCTCCCTCCTAATAGCCAAAGTGAACGCGGTTATTTGTATGTAACGGTTTATCGAAAAAATTAGCAACGCTCCGTTTCTATAGATCTGTCAATAGGAAACACGGGGTTACATGAAAGGTCATGAGGTCATCCATCTCTGGGCGGTGGGAGAGGGAATAGCTCGGGGCGTTGTAGAATGGACGATAGCAGAGCTGCTGAAAACGCAAAGAACGTTTATTAAAAGAAAGAAAATTGTACTGATTGTAAGACGCACTAAACCGTGTGGTTCCTGGCAATGTTCCTTCTAGTATCAACTAGCCTGTATGCCGTGAAAATATCAAGTTGCGAAATCACTTTTCCGTGAACCAAAACTTGTGCGCACTAAAAACCCTGACTGTATGTAAAACCATGTTTGTTTATTTATTATCATATTTTATTGGAATTTAATTCGTGTGTGTGCGGTTTAATTTCCTATGCGAGCTTAATTTCATAACCTGTATGCACGTGCATGCACGCGCACACAGCTTTGGGAGAGCACTGGTTCCCGGTGGTCTCTGAGGAGACAGAAACGAATACGACTACTGTGTAATCAGGCAACTTGTAAGAAGCGACCAATGTGAGGTTGTTCTCGTGATTGCCAATCTCGTCTGGTAAATGAAACTGCTGTATACGCCCACCGCTGCAAAAGCACATGAATGTTCTCTTGCACGCTTCAGCTGCAAATGTTGGCCTCATGCTCCAGAAGTAGAGGATTAGAAGCCAAGCATAAACAAACAAAAACGGACACAAGGTGGTTGATAGAGAAGAGGTTTGACATTCCTAGAAAAGCTCTACGGAGATGTCAACAGCCTCAGACTGATCACTGGTTTCTTTGAACATACTCAAGTTGACGTCTGAAGGTGAACGAAGAAGAAGAAGAAGAATTATTTACAGGACACTTAAATCACGTCCCTCCTTCCCTCCCCCCTCTTCTTTTTCTTCAAATCTATGACTTTAGAAAACTCAAACTGGCATAATGTTGGTTTTAATTTGATTTGTTTTGTTTTCTCACATTCAATATCCAGTAAGCTAAAACAGGCGCAAGTCTGTTTGTTTCTTTGTTTTCTTCATATTCAACATTTCAGAAAACTAAACAAGCTCAATGTTTTCACATTCAACACTTAAGAAAATTAAAATAAACTAACGTTGACACGTGTGACATTATTGGATCGATCTCTGCTTCACTCCGGCAGTAATCAGTGACATTTGTTGTGCTGACTAATTACATGCTTTTCAATGCTCGACACCTCTTTCTTTCTCTGCTATGTAGCAGATAGTTTGTATTTTCAAACATTCTTACACTCCTCTCACTGATAAGTCGTCATGTCTGTTTGGTTACCCGTTTCTCCCTGCTTTGCAAGGAACGGCTGAGATAATAATTAATCGACAACCATGTTGGTTAATCTCGGGTGTGGCCGACATCAGGCTACAGAGTAGCATCAAAATCGCCCAGCGTATTTGCTTAATCGCTGATAAGGCCAGGGTGCGCTGAAATTTTGATAGCACTACGGGGAGATAACTTATTTGTCAGCGCACAGGAATGACATAATCGTTTCCTGCACACCTTGTGGCAAAGCAGGAAAGTAAGATGTTACATCTGACACATATTGTCGAATGAGTTTACAGATGTGTTTGTGAGTTTGCATACAAGGCATCGGATGTATTATTTCCATATATGGGAGAGGTGACCTTTTGCATCACGCAGATTATTTCAGGCGGAAATAATTTTGAGATTACCCCACAAAACACGCAAGTTTGAAACGATTGGCGTTCTGATTAGCTTCGTAACAAACAAATGCGGGGGAGGACAGGCAATATAACCTGACCTTTTTACAATTTTAAGACACTGTGAAAATTCACTGTGAGGATCGCTTGCCAAGACGAAACCAGACTGCCAGAAGTTAGAATTCAGAATTCCATTTATCAGGCCGGACTTTGATGAAGTATTTTGAAGGACTTAAACAGCCTAGGAAAACTATCATTTTAATAAGGAAGACAGGAATCTGAGGTAACTGAAACACTGAGTCAGTGAGAACGTACTGCTAAATTAACGACCCCAAAGTACACGTGTAAGAGGCCTAATGAAGTGCCTTTATTTCTCTGAGCAAAAAGTCTGTGAGGCAGGATTGGCTTGTTTGTGGTACCAGTTGAGGGTACTATCTTTGGAACAAGAAGAAAAAAGTGGCCTGAGCTTTAAGACGAGGGACCAACTTCGTAGACACTCCCTGACACTTCTGGGAACGTGCTGCGCCCTACAACCTTGACCAGCGACGAGCGTGATCAGTCTACCAAGAATCAAACCATCAGAGGGAGCATAACCGTCACTAACGGCTAAGTAACAATTAAAAGCTGCCAAGTGACCCCCTTTACATATTTCTATCCCATCACAACAGTGATGATCAACTTTTTTATAAATAATTATTCATTTCTTTAAAACCTTGTTAAAACCTAAATGACTATTAAATCTGTTATTTGTAAATATACAAATTTAACGTTGATTTAATCATTTTGAAATTACTGCATGTTTGTCTCAGTCAATTTACTAAATACACTCAAACAGAGCTATACCATAATAAGAAGAATTCCACTGAGTAAATCAGGGTGGGGGCTTGAACGAGCTAACATTAATAATTGCTTAATTCTTCATAAAAGGCGGCAGATCAGATATAAAAGTTAACAATTGCCCTACCAATGCAGCATTGTTCTTGACTTCTGAAATATCTTATGAATTCCTGCTTTGAGGTAGAAGCATCCTTATCCTGCTATCTACAACTCTGCCAGGAGTAATCTTGTGCGAAGGTAGACACCTTTGAAGAGTCATATTAGATACTCGAGTTTTGGCCACTGTTTGACCACTACCGCAAAGCAGGGGAGGCAAATTCCGTGACAACACATTCAACATTTCAGTAAACTAAAACAGTCAAGTTTATTTCATATTTAACATTTCAGTAAATCACAACAGTCAAGTTTTTTGTTTTTTTTTCATAGTCAACATTTCAGTAAACTAAAACAAGCTCAATGCCTCATATTCAACTTTTCAAGAAACTAAAACAAACCCCAGTATTACATTCATATCCAGCAAGTTACTTAGACCCCCCCCCCCCCCCCCCCCCCCCCCACCCCAAATGAAGATGAAGTCTAGACGTACCTAATCAATGAGAAACGTAACCACTAATGAGAATCATCAAAACCAGAAATTCAATGTTTCCGCCCGTGCTGTAGTTAGAAAGTAAATACTTAGTTAACAATCTTTAATTCCCTGCATAAATCATACACCGATACCGAATTCCCAAGTCTTTCAGAACTTTCAAAGTACCCTTTCAAAGAGGGCGGTATCGAGCGGTCTGAGCCTAATGGGAGCTGATGATATGAATATGACTTTTCAAATAACCAGCCACGAATACAAAAAAATACAAAATGCGAACTACACATCTTGATATTATCCACTCCCACCTCCCTCCCTTCTCCCTCAAAGTCAGTGTTTTAATCAGGGCTGTGGAGTCGGGGAGTCGGGAATCTTGAAGTCAGTCATTATTTTTAGTAGAGTCAGAGTCGATAAAAAATGTCTGGACTCCGACTAAGAATTTTATGCAGACGGAGTCGGGCTTCTAAAATTTCAGGAGTTGGAGAATTTGTTTGCCCAACTCCACAACCCTGGTGTTTAACAAACATCAAAGTAAAGGAATTGGGTTGTACATTTCTTGCAGTAGGAAAAGTGTGTCCCGTAACCACCACCACCCCACCCACCAAATTTCTTGCACGGTAAGTCTAGCTAGTTACTGTAAACATCAGTAAGGCAACCCAGGAACTGTGGGGCTCCACTTTAGAAACACTGAACTGTCAAAAGATCAACCTTGAAAAATCACTGTTTGTTTACAAGTTTCAAATTAGCTAGAAAAAGTGCTGCCTATATCTAACTGTTGTCTCTGCTGAATGATCTGCTTCGTTAAATTCCGCCGGCAGAGCGGTAAAAAAACTCAAACTAAATTATTATTTACATAAATATTACATTTACTTCACAGAAAACATCATGTTCTTATCTCATGCAGTTCTCAAATAGAAACAAACTGTATTTTGCTAGCTTGTGAGTTTGCACAGGGAATATGGGTAAAATACGTTTAGTCCTGAGGACCGCATGTTCTTAAATGCTGGCAGAAAAAGGCTAGGCCGAAACTTTAATATCATTTTTTTTTTTTTTTTTACCTAGAAATGTACCAAATCATCCCCTTGTGATTTACCGGTAGATCGCGAGAGACCGGTTACCGAACCCTGGTTGTAGAATAATCACTCACTTTTGCATATCTCTCTCTCTCTCTCTCTCTCTCTCTCTCTCTCTCTCTCTCTCTCTCTCTCTCTCTGTACTTTCATAGTTTCCAATTCTGTCGTCTTATCAAATGTTGTTGTTTTGTTATTTCCGTCTGCAGTGGTTCTCAGCGTAAAATACGTCACGTGGTCTCGTTTTGGCAACAGTCCGATTCATCAGACAGGGAGGTTTGGTTTAATGAGACGAATGACGAATACGACAAAGATATATGGACTATTTCGATTACGTTTTTTCAGTGGTGACTCCAATGCTTTTTTCGCTGATGGTGACATCTATAAGTATATTTGTAGTTACATGTTTTCATGCGTTGTTTGTTTGTTTGTTTGTTTCAATCCCAGGGCGCGAGTTATTCACTCTTTTGCCCTTTAGGGGACGAGTTATACACTCGTTCATACCCTTGAGCCAGTTACCCGTTGTGCAGACTGCCTGGCGAGGCGGTGGCGCTCCCTCTGCACATGGTCCGTGTTCCCACACGGCCGGGAAGCCACCAATCGTGACACCAGGCGATGGTACCGCAACCCGCCGTGCATCCCACACGGTAGCAGACGAGTAGTGGGTGTGTTTCGGGCTTTCTTTCAACCCCAGGGAGCATCCTAGACTCGAAACAGAGTACACCAGGCCCACTATGGCGTGTGTGTACTGCCCCGAGGTTTGATATCTCTATACCCTGCAAAGGGGGTCATACCTCCAAAGACAGTAGTGTCTGGCAAAGAGGCCAGCCACCAGTGGGCTTTACTGCAACCTCAGGGAACTTCTCTTCGGGTGGCGAGGGTGCAATGCCACGAGAAGAGTCGTTCTCTACCCTGCAAAGGGGGTTATATCTCCGAGACAAGACGTATCGAGGGGACGGCACAGCCAGTGCCGAGCCTCTACCACTGCCGAGCTGCATTACCAAGAAGAAACCAGCTCCGGCCCACCTGAACTGGGAGGACCCAGACCCGGGACCAAACAGTCTTGATAGGACACGGCTCTGTTCATCAATGGCGTAGCAGCGACCGAACCTCAACCACTGTCAAATGACGTTATCGGACACAGACACATATCACTGCCTCTACTTTACTGGGAGGACCCGAAAGCCGGGACCACACACAGTCTTGAGAGGACAAAGATCGCTTGCAACGAGTGTTCATGCGTATTCGATACCATAATACCAACAAGGGTTCTAAGGTGGCAACAGCATACACAGCAGACATAGTAAACACAGTACAGGCTATTCACCGTTAAGATTACACAAAACAAGACAAAATGTTTAATTTGTATACGTTGAGAAAAATGAGGAACAAAAAAAATTACAATTTATAATAACTTTATAATTACTCGAAACCACTTGCGCTGAAACGTCAATATGATTTAGGTTTCTTCAATTCGCCTTCATTGTTGACAAGAATAGTCATCAGGCTGATGTGATCCTAAATGTTTTACATCCAACTTTTGTTTGAGAAAGAGCCGCGGTAGCGCAGTGGTTAGTGCACTGGCTCCTAGCTCGGTGGTCCATGGTTCGATCCCCAGTTGAGGTGGGATTTTTTAGACCGCAAACGGCTCCGGGGTCGACCCAGCCTCATGAGTTGGGTACCAGAGCAACTCTGGGAAGGTTAAGGCGGCTGGCGTGATGCTGATCACATCACCCCTAGTGTGCCGATGGTCAAGAAAATATGGTCCTAACACCATATTCCCAATATGCCTCAATGGGCGTGTAACGGGATCCTTTACCTTTTTTACTTTAGCTTTGTTTGAAAGTCATTTTTCTGAATGCAGTTAAAACAAATCTCCTTCGTTCATTGTAAAAAAAAATAAGGGTTAAATCTAAAAGTTGTGTTATTTACAGTAACGAAATCACATGACAGCAGCGTCCATAGTAACACCGCATAACTGAAGAAAAGGCAACAATACTTATATTAGGGATGGCATAAATTATTCCTATTGCTGGTTTCTGGGCATGCGCATTTAAGCACATTCTCCTCAGCGTTGTGACGTCAAGGTTCGTGAAACGTAAACTTCATCAAACAATTCATTCGCATTTATGGGGATGAGCTGTGTTATCTTCAAGTTTAGAAAGGTTTGGAAAACGAGGCGCGCTCAATTAAGAAGTTGGAATGGGACGGAACAGCAGCGAGAAATTGGTGGAAGGAGGCGTTAGTAAGATTCAATGTAGAATCAAAGCTGTTGGAACTTATCTACGGAAAATTGTTATATGTAATTACTAAAACATGACAATAAGTCCCCCCCCCCCCCCCTAAAGTTCAGGTGGGAATGACGCTCACTATCCCCTAATAACGAGCCCCCACTGCGTATTTTATAAGGAACATCGATCCACAATAGTAACCTGCCGGTTCTTAATGACTTTAACCCTGTACAGTGCAACCTAAGTTCAAACATTTTCATACGTTCCGGAAATCCGTCAAAATCTATAGGATAGAAGCACGCCAGTGTAATTACATACAAGTAGCTCAGAAAGTGAAAACCAAACAGCACTATATGACGCAAACTGATGCTTTACTGGAAATTAAGCTCAAGAGCTCAGGATCAATGAGATCTCAAAGTGAATACATCGCGGCACACTCGTAGATCACTTGATTCTAAACAACAGCATTGCTAGCAGTGCAAACCCGTCTACTCACTTTCTGAAAGCTGTGAAACAATCGCTCACTTAAGAGTTCTCTAGACCAGGGTTTCTTAACCTTATTTGTGCAATGGACCCTTTGATTGTCCAATGAAGGCTATGGACCCTAGGATTGCCCAATAAATGGTATGTGCCCCTTCTTGAAAATAACGTACATTACAGAATAATTACAAACTTTATACAAGTCAAATTTTAGGTTACTTGTATATACATGGATCCTCTAGAATCTATTCCCCGACAGCCAAGGGTCCATAAACCAAAGATTAAGAACCCCTGCTCTATGCGTAAACAAACGTAGTAAATGAGTTATGTAGTATAAATCATGTCCTTTGTGACCATAAAGTCCTAGCACTCAGACTTGCACCAACATCTTAACTGGCTAAAAAATATGAACAAAGAAATCGTAGTACATAAATATAAGCGCGAAAGTGGATTAGGTCTGCTAGCACTTGTATTCTCGTTGGTGCATTTGTGTTCTCACAGTTTGGCATTTCATCAATAACGAATTCATATGCTGTGGTCTTCTTAAAGGAACTCTTGTCTACAGACAACAGTTTTCTCTAGTTTTTTTTTTTTTTTTTTAAGCAGCGATACAGCTCGATTAAAGTTCAACTAGAACCAAGGAATGAGAAACAAAGACAAGAAAATAGAAGAAAAAAACAGACCGATAGACGCCTCCGGCGGAAAATGCATTGTTAAAGTTACATCATTTCAATAGTGCTTTTACACGGGCATCTACACAAGTAATATCCTGTCTCTCACATACAGTTTCTTACATTAACACACACGCGTTCTCTTACACACAAATATTCTCTCACATACTGGCATGCACCTCTCTATCATAATGTCACGCAGTTCTATATCATAATGTCGCACAGCTCTATATCATGCCACACAGCTCTATATCATGCCACACAGCTCTACATCATGCCACGCAGATCTATATTATAAAGTCACGCAGTTCTATATCATAACGTCACGCAGTTCTGTATATGTCACGCCGCTCTATATCATAATGTCACGCAGTTCCATAGTTAATGTCACGCAGTTCCATAGTTAATGTCACGCAGTTCTATATCATGTCACGCAGCTCTTTATCATAATGGTACGCAGTTCTATATCATGTCACGCAGTTCTATATCATGTCACGCAGCTCTAAATCATGCTACGCAGCTCTATATCTTGCTACACAGCTGTGGTAAAGTGGGATGTTATAAATATTTATAGGGGACTTAGTGTACTGACTGAGATCAGCTGTGAAGGTATCTGTATCTAATAAGGGTAGTGTATTACAGATGACCTTACTTGCTACCACATATTTATACCTCAGTCAGAATTATTCTGGAATATTGTGATGACTACGTTGAATGTCTAGGGTATGTATATGATGAAGTGTAATTCACAACAACAACAGACAGATAAACAATTTAATTTATTCCACCACACTGTGACACTCACACACATTTAACACTCTATAAGACTATTCTTAAATGAGGCACTGGTAAATTTTCAAATATAAATATGTATTAAGTACTTTTCATTAATATATATGTGTCCTGATTCAAATACAAAGTGAACCAGGAATCACAATCAATTTTAATTACAAGTTATATGTACAGAATTTATCAATATGAATCTTGTAGTGACATATTTTATTAATATTATCTTATGTGTGTCAGTTGTGTAGTGGTACTATGAGGTAATACTGGTTTTATTTTTCAAGCTATGTTGGTATTTGTCATCATGACTTCAAGTGTTTGTTTCTGTTGGAACTAGTATTGGAGATGTTCTCAGTTCCTGGCATTAAAACAATTAATTTCCCCTCTTATTTTTATACAATGTCAGTTTAAGATGGGGTTACATAATGTTGAGCTCCGCTGGCCACATAGTCTTATCTTTCGTGATGTCGGCAGGAAAAGACTCCTCTGCTCGATTTCTCCCCTGTGTTCTGGAGACACCTCACTGTTTGCTATATGGACCAAGGAGTATGCTGTCCGCCTCTGGATTCAGCAAAGCTCTGACCAGGTGCTGCTTCAATAACTTTTGGACCACGGTCCCACAATTCATGGAAATAATACAGAATTACGTTGACTGGCACTGAATATAACACAATTTCGATCTGCCGATGTCCCAGGCTTTTATTTAGAAAAATATGCACTGGCGCTCAACGCACTGATTCTGTAGTAAGTTTATTTGCAAATGTGGTGTTGACCTGACGCCTCTAATTGACTATATTGGCAGGTCTAACCAATCATGCCATGTTTACACAGCTTTTCAAAAAAGTACTCCTACTCACGTTTCCCCTAACAACAAAGAAGTAGTATTTATAGTCCGACTAATCGTGTTTAGCCTTACATTTATTTTCCGCCAATCAAATAGGAGGTAACATGTCAGCCTATTTCCCGTACAATCTTCTTCTTCTTCCGTCCTTAGCCACCGACCGTCAAAGCAGTCAGTGGCCATTACGCCTAGTGGCGTCTTAGGGCAACAGCAGATAGGTTTTCTTTGCCATTGTTTCCCATCACGCCTATTGGCGTCTTTAGGGCAACGGCAAATCAATCCATTTGCTGTTGTTTCCGTAATCGAAGTGACTGGCAAACGGGTGATCAGCCCGTTGGTTTCCCGTACAATGGTGGGGTGAAAATCTGCCACTGAGCGATTATGATTTGGGTGTTGTCTGACATCCCTCACTATTTCTTTTGGCTATAATTTGGTAATTCCTAGACTATTTGCGTAACGTTTAACATATTTTTTGTCAGTAAGTTCTAAGGAACCCAAATATACAAATTTAAAGCAGCTAAGTGGCTGCGTTCAAAATATGCACTTTCTTCTACCTCCTGTTTACTTCGAAAACGATGTGGTGTCTGGGTACTGTAATGTTTTCAAACGTAAACCAGTATAATGTCATATTTCCTAATAAGCGTTTTTCAGGATTTTAAAACCTAACTCTGGTATGGGTAGTGTTTTTTATCACTGTCGATTTGAAAAAAGCTAGTGCATGTGGCCTTACACGCGTGATGGCAGCAATTGTGTATCGCGCGACTGTGGTAGTATTGCCTGCGTTCCTCCGATCAGCCCTCCCTTCTTTCTATCCTAAGTCCATCTGTCCGTTCGTTTATGGTAACGTAGTGTAATTAATGCTAGTATTAATTTAGGTCATTAATCAGCTTGCGTATCTCAAGGTTTTTCTTAGAAAGGCAGTACACGTTTTATTGAAGCAAGCGTGTAATGATGCAGTAGGCTTTTACTATCAACGTGAAACGTTACAATTTGCAGACGAAGTAGAAAACAAGGGGGATTTCGAGTACAGTCATTGTGACAGCACTGTTCTTTACCATTCTTCTTTCCTTTTATTGAAGTTATTTGTTAGGCTTTACATTTACGTTTTAATTTATATATGGGTGTAGTGAAATTGACCGAGATACAACGGTAAAATACTCCAAAGATAACATTTAAGGATAAAAAACATAATGCGTAAGCTGCTGATGTACATGATCGCCTAGACCGCGGGTCATCATCCTCTATAAATTTTGCCTTGCTAGACAGGAGGGGAACGGAGGATCAAAAAGGAAAAAAATATGACTGGAAAGATTGCGTAGCAAGGCTAAGGAGACGCAATTGGGGGGGATGGCGGAAAGTAAAAAATTCACGTCCCCCAAATTGACACGAGGTACGGAAATGGACGCTTTTGCGATACTAAGATTTTGATTTGAATTGAGCGGCAGAACGCGGATGGTAGGAAAATTACAAAAATTTAAAAAGTAAATTTTCTTAATATTAATGTTAGGAATATAAAAATTAGCTGGCCGGATGGCCTATTCTGAGCAGTGAACTAATATGATCTTAATTTTACAAACGGATAGATAATATTGAAGGTAATGACAAAAGACAGTGTAGTTCACATCATCGCTAGACTATATTGAATCTAAAAGTGTCACAAATTGCACACAAAAACACGACCTTGGGAACAGGTGTTCAAAGTTACTTATTATGGAGGAGAGGGGTTTTGAGCGGTAGCTGTGTCTAAATATAACTTTTTACGACAAAATTTTAAGGGGAGAGAAAGGTTGCTTCAAAAATCAAGCACATTTTTTTTAGAAACACAAGTAGAGACGGACAGACTAACAGATAACCATCCATACTTGACTGAAGCATGACTGAAATGACTTTAGTGTAGAAATTTGAAATTAAAAATAAACCTTGGCAGTGATTGGCCACAGACAATCATATCATTAGCGCTCAGAGCGCATTTGGGGTCATTCTTCAATAATTGTTCAGTGTTAGACACAGATTTTAAAGTGTGGTGTGTTCCCATATGAAAGACAGTGAATAAATTTAGGGACGCCATACTATAGCCAGCAGCTCAGCTGAGTTTTGCTAGCAATTCTGTGTTATGTATTCTTAATCTGGTAAGATTGAAATTATTTCTTTATATATTTTGAATATTGTTTCATGTTCGAGTGATTTGATACTGCCATATCATAATATAGCCTTACAAACCAGTAGGGATTTTGCTCTAGACCCCCCGCCCAAGTCAGGGTCTAGGGACCAACAAGGTACATAAACTACAGCAAGGATTATGCAAGATATATCAAGCGTTGAAACAGATTACCTATCTTCTTTTAGGGCCAACAACTAATAAATATTTTTCAGAATCTATAGTCTGGGAGGATCTATCTGAGGTAAACCCACCATGGTAACTGTGCTGTTTGGTCAGAGAGATCTGACCTGTCTGTATGATGTGGTTGTTGTGTCAGTGTGGTGTCCAGACGTGGGTATAGAATAGATTTTGACACATAGCCCATACTTTGATTGCAGAGCTGTGAGTTTTCTATCGACAACAAAGCAGAGTCTATCCGGTGGGTGACTTTACTCGAGTGTATCTGTGCAGTTCTTGTGACAGAGACCACCATTATTGTCCGCCAGCACGGAGAGGTGGGACCGCAAGTTTTCAGCACCAGAGCTACAAAAAGATGAGTGAGCCTCTGGTCTGCTGGACATTCACCAACTATTGGTAGTGACTAATATCCCCATAAAAATTCCCACCAGTTTCTGGACACGGTGTAGTCAATATAGACAGGTGTGATGAGACCACCCCAACAGCACAGACAATAAATATCCTCCCTAGTAGCTGACTACCAGAACATTTGAATAAAACTAACTATTCTAGTACTTAAATATGTACACTTTTGTATTTATTATGTAACATTCCATGCATAATTTTCATAAATTTTAAATCCTTCTTTTAAAACAAGTTCTGGTCAAAATAAAACTTGATCCAGAACAAATAAATGTAATATAATTATATCAAAAACTTTATACACGTGAGTTAGTTCAGTGTATTTTAACACTTGTTAATCTTATTAGTCTTCTTAAATGCCTGTGGGTGTATTTATAACTAACACACCACATTACACATCATTACCCTAGACACTTTACGTAGCCACATTCATTAAGAAAAAAAAAATTAAGTGTGAGGTCGTAGTGGTAGCAAGAAAGGCCTTCTGATAATTCTCAACCACATTTTATCTCAGGAGCCTTCACAGCTGGCCTCATACAAGTTACATGTAGTAATAACACCATCATACAATACCATCAACACCACTACATAAATTGGGGTCTTGTCCAGGGATAATTAGCCCAACAGTAAAATTAGGATCTCCTGGTGGGAGAAATAAAAGTAGGGAAATAAATTGTAAAATTTCCTTTAAAATTAAAAGTGTCCCTGCAGATAAAAGTTGGTGAATCTTCACAGCCAGTAATAATTAATTAGTTAACTGGTTAGTTAGAATTAGTTAGACTATAGTCATATAGTAATTAGAAGTACTTAGTGTATTTACTGGTTAGAGATTTATCTTGTATATTATTATATTGTCCAAAAAGTATGGCAGAGCTAGCAAAGTTTAGATCAGCTGCTGTGCTCACTGCGAAGGAGATGGGGATGGATGGTCAAATTTTAATTCAATACGTAACGACTGAATGTGATAAATATATTGAACGGGAAGAAAGGAGATTAGAAAAAGAGGCTGAAAGAAAATTAGAGGCTGACAGGTTAGCTGAAGAAAAGAGATTACAAATTGAGGCTGATAGAGAAATTAAGAGGCTGCAGATTGAGGCAGAAGAAAAACGACAGCAAAGGGAGGCAGAAGATAAAAAGGCCGAAAGGGAGGCAGAAGATAAAAAGGCCGAAAGGGAGGCAGAAGATAAAAAGGCCGAAAGGGAGGCAGAAGATAGAAGGTTGCAGAGGGAGCACGAATTACGACTAAGGGAGCTGGAATTACAAGGCCCGGCCCCTGAAAATGGTGCCAGCCCTTTTGCCTCAGATGCTACGCCCAGTATGGGAGCCTCAAACTCAGCTATGGGGTTTCATTTAGACCATTTTGTTGAGAAAGACGATGACATAGAGGGGTACCTGGGACGTTTTGAGTTATTAGCTACTACATATGGGTTAGAGAGAGAGAGGTGGAGTTTAAAGCTATCACAGGGATTGAGGGGTGCTTCTTATGAAGTATTTGCCAAAATGAACAGAGAAGACCAAGACAATTATGACATGTTAAAGCAGGCTTTGTTATTAAGGTACGAGAAGAATGGTGAATTTTATCGTAAGAGATTTAGAAATGCCAAACTGTTGTCTGGGGAGACATACCACCAATTCTCTGCCAGACTAGAAACCTATTTGGAGAAATGGACGGCTCTGGGGAAGACCCAAGATCTTAAAGAAATGATCATGATTGAGCAATTGAGAGAGTCCATGGCTCCAGACATGAGAAAATTTCTCATGGAACAAGGTGCAGAGAAGTTGGGGGAAATTTTAAATGTTGCTGAGAGGTATCAGGCAGCTCAGGCAGAGGTAAGTGGTGCTAAGAAGAAGCACATAGACAATTTTAAAGCTCCACAGCAATTTAATAAATTTGATAATAGAGAGCAGGGAAATAAGGGTAGGACAAATTTTGAGCGGCCAAGAAATGACTATCGCGACAGAAACTCACAGTTCAATGACCAAAAGTTCAATGAAAGAAAACCGTTGAACCAAGGAAAAAGATGGTGCAAATGGTGCAAGAAGGATAACCATAACACCGAATTTTGTAGAAGGAAACCTTCAAACATTGCTGCAATGAAGTCGGGGACGCAAAGATTAAAGGTTAATCCTAAGGGACAACAGGAACCTTATCACCCCCCCCAGTTTGTGAAGATGTTATTTGTAATGGGGTCACCATAAGGTGCCTTTATGATACAGGTTTGGATTATGATTCAGTTGTGAAGTCTAGCCTAGTGGACCCAAGTCAGTATACCACAGAAACAGTGGAAATACAAGGGGCGACTAAGGACATACCACTCATGACACTTCCCATCGCAAGGATAACGGTGAAAACTCGCTATGTGGAAGGAGAAATCAGAGCAGCAGTGATAGATGAACCAATCTACCCTCTGATATTGGGGTGTAGATACGTCTTCTTGGGGAATCCCGAGAAACCTGTGATCATGGCGACAGTGCAGACCAGGTCACAGAAGAAGGAGGAAGAAGGTGAACCTATAAATGCTCATCCAGAGGAGATGAGGAAGGCGCAGGCTGAGGATAGGACACTCAAGCCCTGTTTTAAAAAATTGCCCAAATGCCACACACCTCCGAGCAAGGGGGAATATTTCATGAAGAATAAACTCTTATACAGGAAAGCCGGAACTGGAACAAATGGTCACAACCAGCTGGTTCTTCCCATTTCATATAGAGATAAAGTGATGGAACTCGGACATGCGATTCCCTTCAGTGGTCACATGGGGATCAGCGCCACCGGACAGCGTATAGCTTGTCATTACTTCTGGCCAGGGATAACGGAGGATATAAAAAGATATGTCAAATCCTGCCCAGAATGTCAAAGGGTAGCTCCAAAGCACTGGACTGCTCCTGCAACTCTAGGGGAAATGCCCATAGTGGGAACACCGTTTGAGAGGGTTGCAGTGGATATTGTAGGACCTCTCACTCGGACCAAGAGGAGGAACAGTTACATCCTTACTCTGGTGGACACTTGTTCTATGTGGGGAGAGGCGGTAGCCCTGCCATCAATTGATTCAAAACATGTAGCAGAGGCACTACTTACAATATTTACCCGATTAGGATTCCCGCATCAAATCTTGACGGATAATGGTTCTCAGTTCAAGGGGAAACTAACGGAAGAAGTTTTTAAGCTATTTCAAGCCAGGCACTTTCATTGTAGTCCGTACCATCCACAAGGGAACGGCCAGGTAGAGAGGTTCAACGGGACTCTCATTTCTATCCTGAGAAAGCTGGCACACGAAAAACCGGATCTGTGGGATCAATTCCTGCCCGCCGCATTGTTTGCGTACCGGGAGGTACCACATAGTTCAACCGGGATGGCTCCCGCAACTCTGCTATTTGGGAGGCCAATAAAAGGGCCTTTAGAAGCTCTATTAAGGACCTGGACAGATGAGAAGGCGGAAGAGACTGTTACCTCATCGTATCAATACGTGAACGAACTGACCACTCGTTTGAAAGCTGGATGGAAACTGGCAAATGATAATTTGAAACAAGCCAGGAAGAAACATGCAGCATATTTTAATAGGAAGGCAAAGGACAGGGAACTGGCAGTCGGAGAGAAGGTGCTGCTTTTACTACCCGGAAGCCAGAATAAATTACAAATTGGTTGGCAAGGTCCATATACGGTTCTAGAGAAGGTGTCTAGAACAAACTATAAAATTGACAAAAAGGGGAAGGAAAAAGTTTATCATGTAAACCTGTTAAAGAAGTATCTGGACAGACCACTCCAGGAAAGCACCCCCTTATTGACCTTAGCTATTGCAACCCAGATGCAAAAGGAACCACTCACCTCACATGAATACCCATTACATCCTTGTGAAACCGCAGCACAGGTAAAAGTCAGTAAGCACCTGACTAAAAAAATCAGAGGGAGAGAGTTCAACAAGTTCTGGAGGAACATACAGATGTATTAACAGATAAACCAGGCCATACAAATTTGCTACAGTATGACATGAAACTGGTAGACTCAAACCCAATCTGTATGAGAGCCTATTCTATTCCGTTCGCGAAGGAGAAGGCATTAAAGGAAGAAATAGATTATTTATTGAAGGAGGGGATTATTTCGCACAGTGAATCATCTTTTAGTTCTAGTGTCGTTTTGTTGAGGAAACCGTCTGGGGAACACAGACTGTGCATAGATTACAGGAAACTGAATGCTGTCACAGAAGGACAAGTGGATCCATTACCAGACACAAAACAGTTATTTGCCAGACTGAACAAGGCAAAATACTTTTCAAAAGTGGATCTTAGTAAAGGCTATTACCAGATCCCAGTGAAGCCTGAAGTGAGACCTTATTTGGCTTTTAGCACTTCGGATGGACATTATGAATTCAATATGCTACCATTCGGACTGAAAAATGCTCCGAGTGTGTTTTCAAGGATGATGCGAAAATTGTTGGACCCCCTGAATAACCCATGTATCACGAATTTCATGGATGATATACTCGTCGCCACAGAGACATTTGAAGAACACATTGAAGCTCTGGAGATGTTGTTTGATAGACTTCGGGAGGCGAACTTAACTGCTAGGCCAACAAAATGTTGTATTGGATGCAAAGAGTTGGAATTCTTGGGGCACACTGTATATCAGGGTAATATGACCCCTGATCCTAAGAACTTGGAAAAACTGCAGAGAGCACCTAGGCCGCAAACCAAAAAGGACGTGCGATCATTCGTGTCGTTATGCGGATTTTATCAGAAATACATCAAAAATTTTAACGCCATTTGTGCTCCTCTGACTGATCTGACTCGCAAGGGACTTCCAGATAAAATTATTTGGACTGCACAATGTGAATTAGCGTTCCAAGAGTTAAAGGAAAAACTCACTAGCAAGCCTATTCTCAAACTGCCTGATTTGACACAGGACTTTGTCTTAAGAACCGATGCCAGTAATGTAGGACTTGGAGGGGCTTTGTTGCAAAGATCATCTTCACCTGATGGGGAACTGAAACCAGTCGCTTATGCAAGCCGCAAATTGAATAAGGCGGAACAAGGATACTCCACAAGCGAAAAAGAATGTTTAGCATTAATCTGGGCAATAAAGAAGTTTCAAATCTATCTGTATGGTAGGACTTTTGTGGTGGAGACGGATCATCAGCCTCTCGTGTTCTTGTCTCAGGCTAAGCATGAAAACGCAAGATTGCTGAGGTGGTCTTTATTGCTTCAACCATATCAGTTCAGTATCCAATATATCCCAGGCAAATTGAATGTCGGTGCAGATTTCCTCAGTCGGCACCCCTGTGATCAAAATTAGAGTAGTGGCAGACGTGAGGAGTAATTTTACCTATGTGTATCGCTGGTTTTGGAACTTGCCATAGGCATGTTTTCAAGTGGGGAGATGTGTAGTGAAATTGACCGAGATACAACGGTAAAATACTCCAAAGATAACATTTAAGGATAAAAAAAATAATGCGTAAGCTGCTGATGTACATGATCGCCTAGACCGCGGGTCATCATCCTCTATAAATTTTGCCTTGCTAGACAGGAGGGGAACGGAGGATCAAAAAGGAAAAAATATGACTGGAAAGATTGCGTAGCAAGGCTAAGGAGACGCAATTGGGGGGGATGGAGGAAAGTAAAAAATTCACGTCCCCCAAATTGACACGAGGTACGGAAATGGACGCTTTTGCGATACTAAGATTTTGATTTGAATTGAGCGGCAGAACGCGGATGGTAGGAAAATTACAAAAATTTAAAAAGTAAATTTTCTTAATATTAATGTTAGGAATATAAAAATTAGCTGGCCGGATGGCCTATTCTGAGCAGTGAACTAATATGATCTTAATTTTACAAACGGATAGATAATATTGAAGATAATGACAAAAGACAGTGTAGTTCACATCATCGCTAGACTATATTGAATCTAAAAGTGTCACAATTTGCACACAAAAACACGACCTTGGGAACAGGTGTTCAAAGTTACTTATTATGGAGGAGAGGGGGTTTTGAGCGGTAGCTGTGTCTAAATATAACTTTTTACGACAAAATTTTAAGGGGAGAGAAAGGTTGCTTCAAAAATCAAGCACATTTTTTTTTAGAAACACAAGTAGAGACGGACAGACTAACAGATAACCATCCATACTTGACTGAAGCATGACTGAAATGACTTTAGTGTAGAAATTTGAAATTAAAAATAAACCTTGGCAGTGATTGGCCACAGACAATCATATCATTAGCGCTCAGAGCGCATTTGGGGTCATTCTTCAATAATTGTTCAGTGTTAGACACAGATTTTAAAGTGTGGTGTGTTCCCATATGAAAGACAGTGAATAAATTTAGGGACGCCATACTATAGCCAGCAGCTCAGCTGAGTTTTGCTAGCAATTCTGTGTTATGTATTCTTAATCTGGTAAGATTGAAATTATTTCTTTATATATTTTGAATATTGTTTCATGTTCGAGTGATTTGATACTGCCATATCATAATATAGCCTTACAAACCAGTAGGGATTTTGCTCTAGACCCCCCGCCCAAGTCAGGGTCTAGGGACCAACAAGGTACATAAACTACAGCAAGGATTATGCAAGATATATCAAGCGTTGAAACAGATTACCTATCTTCTTTTAGGGCCAACAACTAATAAATATTTTTTCAGAATCTATAGTCTGGGAGGATCTATCTGAGGTAAACCCACCATGGTAACTGTGCTGTTTGGTCAGAGAGATCTGACCTGTCTGTATGATGTGGTTGTTGTGTCAGTGTGGTGTCCAGACGTGGGTATAGAATAGATTTTGACACATAGCCCATACTTTGATTGCAGAGCTGTGAGTTTTCTATCGACAACAAAGCAGAGTCTATCCGGTGGGTGACTTTACTCGAGTGTATCTGTGCAGTTCTTGTGACAGAGACCACCATTATTGTCCGCCAGCACGGAGAGGTGGGACCGCAAGTTTTCAGCACCAGAGCTACAAAAAGATGAGTGAGCCTCTGGTCTGCTGGACATTCACCAACTATTGGTAGTGACTAATATCCCCATAAAAATTCCCACCAGTTTCTGGACACGGTGTAGTCAATATAGACAGGTGTGATGAGACCACCCCAACAGCACAGACAATAAATATCCTCCCTAGTAGCTGACTACCAGAACATTTGAATAAAACTAACTATTCTAGTACTTAAATATGTACACTTTTGTATTTATTATGTAACATTCCATGCATAATTTTCATAAATTTTAAATCCTTCTTTTAAAACAAGTTCTGGTCAAAATAAAACTTGATCCAGAACAAATAAATGTAATATAATTATATCAAAAACTTTATACACGTGAGTTAGTTCAGTGTATTTTAACACTTGTTAATCTTATTAGTCTTCTTAAATGCCTGTGGGTGTATTTATAACTAACACACCACATTACACATCATTACCCTAGACACTTTACGTAGCCACATTCATTAAGAAAAAAAAAGTTAAGTGTGAGGTCGTAGTGGTAGCAAGAAAGGCCTTCTGATAATTCTCAACCACATTTTATCTCAGGAGCCTTCACAGCTGGCCTCATACAAGTTACATGTAGTAATAACACCATCATACAATACCATCAACACCACTACATAAATTGGGGTCTTGTCCAGGGATAATTAGCCCAACAGTAAAATTAGGATCTCCTGGTGGGAGAAATAAAAGTAGGGAAATAAATTGTAAAATTTCCTTTAAAATTAAAAGTGTCCCTGCAGATAAAAGTTGGTGAATCTTCACAGCCAGTAATAATTAATTAGTTAACTGGTTAGTTAGAATTAGTTAGACTATAGTCATATAGTAATTAGAAGTACTTAGTGTATTTACTGGTTAGAGATTTATCTTGTATATTATTATATTGTCCAAAAAGTATGGCAGAGCTAGCAAAGTTTAGATCAGCTGCTGTGCTCACTGCGAAGGAGATGGGGATGGATGGTCAAATTTTAATTCAATACGTAACGACTGAATGTGATAAATATATTGAACGGGAAGAAAGGAGATTAGAAAAAGAGGCTGAAAGAAAATTAGAGGCTGACAGGTTAGCTGAAGAAAAGAGATTACAAATTGAGGCTGATAGAGAAATTAAGAGGCTGCAGATTGAGGCAGAAGAAAAACGACAGCAAAGGGAGGCAGAAGATAAAAAGGCCGAAAGGGAGGCAGAAGATAAAAAGGCCGAAAGGGAGGCAGAAGATAAAAAGGCCGAAAGGGAGGCAGAAGAAAAAAGGTTGACTGCCGAAAGGGAGGCAGAAGATAGAAGGTTGCAGAGGGAGCACGAATTACGACTAAGGGAGCTGGAATTACAAGGCCCGGCCCCTGAAAATGGTGCCAGCCCTTTTGCCTCAGATGCTACGCCCAGTATGGGAGCCTCAAACTCAGCTATGGGGTTTCATTTAGACCATTTTGTTGAGAAAGACGATGACATAGAGGGGTACCTGGGACGTTTTGAGTTATTAGCTACTACATATGGGTTAGAGAGAGAGAGGTGGAGTTTAAAGCTATCACAGGGATTGAGGGGTGCTTCTTATGAAGTATTTGCCAAAATGAACAGAGAAGACCAAGACAATTATGACATGTTAAAGCAGGCTTTGTTATTAAGGTACGAGAAGAATGGTGAATTTTATCGTAAGAGATTTAGAAATGCCAAACTGTTGTCTGGGGAGACATACCACCAATTCTCTGCCAGACTAGAAACCTATTTGGAGAAATGGACGGCTCTGGGGAAGACCCAAGATCTTAAAGAAATGATCATGATTGAGCAATTGAGAGAGTCCATGGCTCCAGACATGAGAAAATTTCTCATGGAACAAGGTGCAGAGAAGTTGGGGGAAATTTTAAATGTTGCTGAGAGGTATCAGGCAGCTCAGGCAGAGGTAAGTGGTGCTAAGAAGAAGCACATAGACAATTTTAAAGCTCCACAGCAATTTAATAAATTTGATAATAGAGAGCAGGGAAATAAGGGTAGGACAAATTTTGAGCGGCCAAGAAATGACTATCGCGACAGAAACTCACAGTTCAATGACCAAAAGTTCAATGAAAGAAAACCGTTGAACCAAGGAAAAAGATGGTGCAAATGGTGCAAGAAGGATAACCATAACACCGAATTTTGTAGAAGGAAACCTTCAAACATTGCTGCAATGAAGTCGGGGACGCAAAGATTAAAGGTTAATCCTAAGGGACAACAGGAACCTTATCACCCCCCAGTTTGTGAAGATGTTATTTGTAATGGGGTCACCATAAGGTGCCTTTATGATACAGGTTTGGATTATGATTCAGTTGTGAAGTCTAGCCTAGTGGACCCAAGTCAGTATACCACAGAAACAGTGGAAATACAAGGGGCGACTAAGGACATACCACTCATGACACTTCCCATCGCAAGGATAACGGTGAAAACTCGCTATGTGGAAGGAGAAATCAGAGCAGCAGTGATAGATGAACCAATCTACCCTCTGATATTGGGGTGTAGATACGTCTTCTTGGGGAATCCCGAGAAACCTGTGATCATGGCGACAGTGCAGACCAGGTCACAGAAGAAGGAGGAAGAAGGTGAACCTATAAATGCTCATCCAGAGGAGATGAGGAAGGCGCAGGCTGAGGATAGGACACTCAAGCCCTGTTTTAAAAAATTGCCCAAATGCCACACACCTCCGAGCAAGGGGGAATATTTCATGAAGAATAAACTCTTATACAGGAAAGCCGGAACTGGAACAAATGGTCACAACCAGCTGGTTCTTCCCATTTCATATAGAGATAAAGTGATGGAACTCGGACATGCGATTCCCTTCAGTGGTCACATGGGGATCAGCGCCACCGGACAGCGTATAGCTTGTCATTACTTCTGGCCAGGGATAACGGAGGATATAAAAAGATATGTCAAATCCTGCCCAGAATGTCAAAGGGTAGCTCCAAAGCACTGGACTGCTCCTGCAACTCTAGGGGAAATGCCCATAGTGGGAACACCGTTTGAGAGGGTTGCAGTGGATATTGTAGGACCTCTCACTCGGACCAAGAGGAGGAACAGTTACATCCTTACTCTGGTGGACACTTGTTCTATGTGGGGAGAGGCGGTAGCCCTGCCATCAATTGATTCAAAACATGTAGCAGAGGCACTACTTACAATATTTACCCGATTAGGATTCCCGCATCAAATCTTGACGGATAATGGTTCTCAGTTCAAGGGGAAACTAACGGAAGAAGTTTTTAAGCTATTTCAAGCCAGGCACTTTCATTGTAGTCCGTACCATCCACAAGGGAACGGCCAGGTAGAGAGGTTCAACGGGACTCTCATTTCTATCCTGAGAAAGCTGGCACACGAAAAACCGGATCTGTGGGATCAATTCCTGCCCGCCGCATTGTTTGCGTACCGGGAGGTACCACATAGTTCAACCGGGATGGCTCCCGCAACTCTGCTATTTGGGAGGCCAATAAAAGGGCCTTTAGAAGCTCTATTAAGGACCTGGACAGATGAGAAGGCGGAAGAGACTGTTACCTCATCGTATCAATACGTGAACGAACTGACCACTCGTTTGAAAGCTGGATGGAAACTGGCAAATGATAATTTGAAACAAGCCAGGAAGAAACATGCAGCATATTTAATAGGAAGGCAAAGGACAGGGAACTGGCAGTCGGAGAGAAGGTGCTGCTTTTACTACCCGGAAGCCAGAATAAATTACAAATTGGTTGGCAAGGTCCATATACGGTTCTAGAGAAGGTGTCTAGAACAAACTATAAAATTGACAAAAAGGGGAAGGAAAAAGTTTATCATGTAAACCTGTTAAAGAAGTATCTGGACAGACCACTCCAGGAAAGCACCCCCTTATTGACCTTAGCTATTGCAACCCAGATGCAAAAGGAACCACTCACCTCACATGAATACCCATTACATCCTTGTGAAACCGCAGCACAGGTAAAAGTCAGTAAGCACCTGACTAAAAATCAGAGGGAGAGAGTTCAACAAGTTCTGGAGGAACATACAGATGTATTAACAGATAAACCAGGCCATACAAATTTGCTACAGTATGACATGAAACTGGTAGACTCAAACCCAATCTGTATGAGAGCCTATTCTATTCCGTTCGCGAAGGAGAAGGAGAAGCATTAAAGGAAGAAATAGATTATTTATTGAAGGAGGGGATTATTTCGCACAGTGAATCATCTTTTAGTTCTAGTGTCGTTTTGTTGAGGAAACCGTCTGGGGAACACAGACTGTGCATAGATTACAGGAAACTGAATGCTGTCACAGAAGGACAAGTGGATCCATTACCAGACACAAAACAGTTATTTGCCAGACTGAACAAGGCAAAATACTTTTCAAAAGTGGATCTTAGTAAAGGCTATTACCAGATCCCAGTGAAGCCTGAAGTGAGACCTTATTTGGCTTTTAGCACTTCGGATGGACATTATGAATTCAATATGCTACCATTCGGACTGAAAAATGCTCCGAGTGTGTTTTCAAGGATGATGCGAAAATTGTTGGACCCCCTGAATAACCCATGTATCACGAATTTCATGGATGATATACTCGTCGCCACAGAGACATTTGAAGAACACATTGAAGCTCTGGAGATGTTGTTTGATAGACTTCGGGAGGCGAACTTAACTGCTAGGCCAACAAAATGTTGTATTGGATGCAAAGAGTTGGAATTCTTGGGGCACACTGTATATCAGGGTAATATGACCCCTGATCCTAAGAACTTGGAAAAACTGCAGAGAGCACCTAGGCCGCAAACCAAAAAGGACGTGCGATCATTCGTGTCGTTATGCGGATTTTATCAGAAATACATCAAAAATTTTAACGCCATTTGTGCTCCTCTGACTGATCTGACTCGCAAGGGACTTCCAGATAAAATTATTTGGACTGCACAATGTGAATTAGCGTTCCAAGAGTTAAAGGAAAAACTCACTAGCAAGCCTATTCTCAAACTGCCTGATTTGACACAGGACTTTGTCTTAAGAACCGATGCCAGTAATGTAGGACTTGGAGGGGCTTTGTTGCAAAGATCATCTTCACCTGATGGGGAACTGAAACCAGTCGCTTATGCAAGCCGCAAATTGAATAAGGCGGAACAAGGATACTCCACAAGCGAAAAAGAATGTTTAGCATTAATCTGGGCAATAAAGAAGTTTCAAATCTATCTGTATGGTAGGACTTTTGTGGTGGAGACGGATCATCAGCCTCTCGTGTTCTTGTCTCAGGCTAAGCATGAAAACGCAAGATTGCTGAGGTGGTCTTTATTGCTTCAACCATATCAGTTCAGTATCCAATATATCCCAGGCAAATTGAATGTCGGTGCAGATTTCCTCAGTCGGCACCCCTGTGATCAAAATTAGAGTAGTGGCAGACGTGAGGAGTAATTTTACCTATGTGTATCGCTGGTTTTGGAACTTGCCATAGGCATGTTTTCAAGTGGGGAGATGTGTAGTGAAATTGACCGAGATACAACGGTAAAATACTCCAAAGATAACATTTAAGGATAAAAAACATAATGCGTAAGCTGCTGATGTACATGATCGCCTAGACCGCGGGTCATCATCCTCTATAAATTTTGCCTTGCTAGACAGGAGGGGAACGGAGGATCAAAAAGGAAAAAATATGACTGGAAAGATTGCGTAGCAAGGCTAAGGAGACGCAATTGGGGGGGATGGAGGAAAGTAAAAAATTCACGTCCCCCAAATTGACACGAGGTACGGAAATGGACGCTTTTGCGATACTAAGATTTTGATTTGAATTGAGCGGCAGAACGCGGATGGTAGGAAAATTACAAAAATTTAAAAAGTAAATTTTCTTAATATTAATGTTAGGAATATAAAAATTAGCTGGCCGGATGGCCTATTCTGAGCAGTGAACTAATATGATCTTAATTTTACAAACGGATAGATAATATTGAAGATAATGACAAAAGACAGTGTAGTTCACATCATCGCTAGACTATATTGAATCTAAAAGTGTCACAATTTGCACACAAAAACACGACCTTGGGAACAGGTGTTCAAAGTTACTTATTATGGAGGAGAGGGGTTTTGAGCGGTAGCTGTGTCTAAATATAACTTTTTACGACAAAATTTTAAGGGGAGAGAAAGGTTGCTTCAAAAATCAAGCACATTTTTTTTTAGAAACACAAGTAGAGACGGACAGACTAACAGATAACCATCCATACTTGACTGAAGCATGACTGAAATGACTTTAGTGTAGAAATTTGAAATTAAAAATAAACCTTGGCAGTGATTGGCCACAGACAATCATATCATTAGCGCTCAGAGCGCATTTGGGGTCATTCTTCAATAATTGTTCAGTGTTAGACACAGATTTTAAAGTGTGGTGTGTTCCCATATGAAAGACAGTGAATAAATTTAGGGACGCCATACTATAGCCAGCAGCTCAGCTGAGTTTTGCTAGCAATTCTGTGTTATGTATTCTTAATCTGGTAAGATTGAAATTATTTCTTTATATATTTTGAATATTGTTTCATGTTCGAGTGATTTGATACTGCCATATCATAATATAGCCTTACAAACCAGTAGGGATTTTGCTCTAGACCCCCCGCCCAAGTCAGGGTCTAGGGACCAACAAGGTACATAAACTACAGCAAGGTTTATGCAAGATATATCAAGCGTTGAAACAGATTACCTATCTTCTTTTAGGGCCAACAACTAATAAATATTTTTCAGAATCTATAGTCTGGGAGGATCTATCTGAGGTAAACCCACCATGGTAACTGTGCTGTTTGGTCAGAGAGATCTGACCTGTCTGTATGATGTGGTTGTTGTGTCAGTGTGGTGTCCAGACGTGGGTATAGAATAGATTTTGACACATAGCCCATACTTTGATTGCAGAGCTGTGAGTTTTCTATCGACAACAAAGCAGAGTCTATCCGGTGGGTGACTTTACTCGAGTGTATCTGTGCAGTTCTTGTGACAGAGACCACCATTATTGTCCGCCAGCACGGAGAGGTGGGACCGCAAGTTTTCAGCACCAGAGCTACAAAAAGATGAGTGAGCCTCTGGTCTGCTGGACATTCACCAACTATTGGTAGTGACTAATATCCCCATAAAAATTCCCACCAGTTTCTGGACACGGTGTAGTCAATATAGACAGGTGTGATGAGACCACCCCAACAGCACAGACAATAAATATCCTCCCTAGTAGCTGACTACCAGAACATTTGAATAAAACTAACTATTCTAGTACTTAAATATGTACACTTTTGTATTTATTATGTAACATTCCATGCATAATTTTCATAAATTTTAAATCCTTCTTTTAAAACAAGTTCTGGTCAAAATAAAACTTGATCCAGAACAAATAAATGTAATATAATTATATCAAAAACTTTATACACGTGAGTTAGTTCAGTGTATTTTAACACTTGTTAATCTTATTAGTCTTCTTAAATGCCTGTGGGTGTATTTATAACTAACACCCCACATTACACATCATATGCAGCTTCTACCCCACACACATTGTTACGCAGCTATCTATCACACTCACTGTCACGCAGCTCTTTCACACACACACTGGCATGCAACTCTCTTTCACACACAATGTTATGAAGTTCTCTTTCACACACAGCCACGTAGTTATCTATCGCATACGGTCACGTAGATCTCTATCACAGCCACGTAGCTCTATCACATACAGTCACGCAGCTCTCTATTACACGCTGTCACGTAACCCTATCACACAACAGTCACTTAGCACTCTATCACACACAGTCATGTAGCTCTCTATCACAGTCGTGTAGCTCTATTACAGTCACGTAGCTATCAATCATATAGCTCTCTATCACATCTACGTAGCTCTCTATCAGTCATGTAGTTTTCTATCACACCGTCACGTACCCTTATCACACAACAGTCACGTAGCACTCTATCACACATAGTCATGTAGCTCTCTATCACAGTCGTGTAGCTCTATTTCAGTCACGTAGTTATCACAGTCATATAGCTCTCTATCACAGCTACGTAGCTTTCTATCACCGTCACGTAGCTCTCTATCACTCACTGTCGCGTAACTCTATCACAAACTCACTGTCACGTAACCCTATCACACAAGTCACGTAGATCTCTATCATACATTCAGTCACGTAGCACTCTATCACACACTCTCACAAAGCTCTCTATCACTCACTATCACCTTGAACCTATGGCACGCAACATGAGAACTTCGCACACGTTTGCTGAACGCCTATGCTCCTTGGACAAGCTGAAGGATGATGAATGAGTGACACTCTCTCACACATTCTACATATTCAATTACTCTCATACACATATCGATTCTTCCGCACACACATTAAACTACATACAGCATGCACAACATCACACACACGTATACCTTCTCACATTCTTACACACACACACACACAAAGACACACACTTTCCTTCATTCTCTATCTCTCTCTGTCACATATTCACGCCTCTCCCGTAATAACATACACGCGCTCTTTAAGACTATCATATTCTCTCTCATTTGTTAAGTCCTCTCGTCCTTATATCTTTCTCTCCTTATTTCTTTAACTATCATTACCTTCCATAATTTACTAGCATCTTCTCTCTCTCTCTCTCTCTCTCTCTCTCTCTATCTATCTATCTATCTATCTATCTATTTATCTATCTATCTATCTATCTATCTCTTTTTTTTGTTCAATACTTCTATACCCTCATTAGTTTCTATTTTTCCCATTACTGAGTGTCACAGTGACTATTAATTTATTCTACCATCACGTGCGATTTTTTAAATACTCTTAATGTTCTGGTTTCCTTGTCATTTTATATTTTCTTTGCGACCTTCGTGGCCCTATTTTTTCACCTTTTCAAACCCCACCCGCGGTTTGTTTACGTTCTGGCCTTCAACGGTCAGCGTAGCGGTAACGTAATGTTATCTAAACGCACCTGTGGTTCGTTTGACCAGAGAAACATTCCTCTGGTCGCTTTAAGTCTTTGATCGCGTTGAACGAGCGAGACGGCTTCTGTGTAGAACCGGCTCGCTAACGGCAGTGGAACTTTTTACGGTCGGTAAAATAGTTTGATCTTCGAAACAAGGGGGAGATAACAATCGCGGTCAGTCTCTGCGTTTTGCCCTTTAGACGAGTTAGAGCTCTCATAATATTATGCATGTCTCTACCTGAAGGAATTTTCTTGCGGTTGTTGACTTCTGATGTCTCTAGAATAACCTTGTCTTACTCCTCATTACGCGTTACGCCGATACATCTGTAGAATCAGGCTATACAGGTATCTCAGGGTAGCGTTGGTTGTAAGCTATAAATCTGGTTAGTCTTAATAGACTAACACACTCGTGAATATTTTCCTGGCCCGAGATGGACCATCATGAGATAAGGCAGACTTTAACACAGAACTAAATGTTAAGGCCTATCTCTAGTCATTTTTCGGGGTGAGTTGACATGTCTTATTAATATATAAATATTCATGTTAGCTTTTTATATATCTGATAGGAAGGTGACTTACTTCATTTTTGAGGATTTCTCCCGGTAAATTTAATTCAGTGATAATGTAGCGCTGTCTACGGCCTTAGTTAAGTGGTGCTTAAACTGTTACGGATTATAATGGGAAATGATAAACTTACAATAACAGATACTAGGCGTAGAATCAGTTCATACAATGCTTACCATTGGGTTAAGAGTCAGCAAAATTAACTGTCATTTCTGCAAGATAAGGTCAGAGGTGTGGATCATTCACTTAACACTGAATTATAGGAGAAAGTCACTTATTCCTTTTTTGATAGATATTTCTAGTGGCAAGGGAGAATCATTTTATGCTTACTTGTGTGGCTAGGCACTAGTCTATAACTTTCACAGAAAGCAGTCACCAGGCATAGATATAATTATATCTTATGATTCAGCCACAGCTGTATTATTATAGCAGGAACATTGCAGTTTTCTATGTATTCATTTGTGGGATCATATTTTTTCCGCAAGGGGCAGATGATTTAATGTTGTAATGTCACATGCTGTAATCTGTTTATGTAAATTCATTTAATGTTGTAAGATGAATAAGCATATTCATTCAACTGTAACTACAAGGTTAGGTTTCCTGTATGTTTAGTTGGAAGAAGAGGAGTAGATTTTGCTGTCAGAACATTTACTGACAGGTACATGGGTGTACAAAAGATATTAAGCCTATGCGGGCACATGCTATAATTGATAGAGTGGAACGAGCGGAGCATAACTGGTTATAAAACATTAGAGTGATTTTGTTGGTGCTTGATGTAAAGGGTGTCTTTTTTGGGGTCTCAGTTTTAGGGATACCGAATTGCTAGAGTCAAGTCTCCAGTCAGGCGAAGAATGTCATATACTCTTCGTTCTAGAGGGATTCTGAATACAGCTAGCAATCACGAGTCGTCACCCCCATTCCTGAACCTAAACCCTTTGTCAACGCCAAGTTAAGCTCACGCAGTGCAACGAGCCAAAGCTAAATCTGAAATCATCTCAGGCAGTAGTAGTTCTCTACTCGCCTATTGGATTACTAGTCAGAGCATTGCGGCTTCCACAATATCAAAACCGCCCAGCATGTCTATAGCAGAATCTGATATCACCCGTCTTTGTGTGCCTAAACGGGACACTCAGCCAAACCACAGCCAAACCAGTTTACACCGGATATAATGCCAAGCAAGCAATAGCGCCGGATAAGAGCGCCTGGTTCTCTTCGTCCCCAAATAACTTCGTCTGGTGTAGTTCTGGATTATGAAAACCTCGCACTTAGGAGCGGCCAGCAAAAGAAATAGACAGAGTTCCAGCCCCTCACGCAATAAGAGGTCACCCACGTTTAGCACCACCAAGGAAAGTTTTGTAGGCTTATTCCCTCACCTTGAAGGATCTACATGTAAGACACTTTTCTGGAGCTGGCACATTTGGTCCCACGAAAGCGGACAGACTGACACGCAGTTTTATTCATTTGGTAAACCAGAGGTAAATAGAGTCTTCCAGCCCACCTCGCGCAATTAGAGGTCACCAATGATAGCACCAACAAGGAAAGTGTTGTAGGCTTATTCCCTCGCTTTGAAGGATCTACATGTAAGACACTTTTCTGGAACTATTACATTTGGTCCCACGAAAGCGGACGGACTGATACTCAGGTTATTCATTTCTCTGTGTTCTACAGGTTTTATGATCGGTGGTCTGTGTGTGTTCGTCGGTGTATTTGGCATATTATGATTATTGATGAGTATTATGCTGTGTATGATGAGATGCATTATTTTCCATGCTTTTCTTCTTTAATAAAGTTTACACCTTTATTAATGCGCTGTTCACGACCCTTCCATCCATAATTAACTTGTTTTAGCTCTTTACTATAATCTCTATGTTTGATAAGAGAAAAGAGTGAGAGCAGGAGGTGCTTAGACAGTAAAAGTGAGTTGAGGCTTGGAGAGAGAGAGATCATTTTGATAAATCTTCTTCCAGGTTGTCTCAAGTCCATCTCCTATTTACACCTTTCTGTGTGTGTAATCTATAACTCTGTCAGTCCACTATCCCTTGTCGATTTCACTACTATTGTCCAACTCGACAAATACTCTACCCTTTAACTCAACCACGACACTGAGTTGGCAAAGCCACCTCTCAGCGCGTGTTCCTGCACCAGGAAAAGTTGCTTATAGACCTCGAGTATTAACAGCACGCACTTGCATTATAAGCAGGACAGGTTTTGGTTATCTCAATTGTCTGTAGTTGTTCGGTGCCTCTCCTTCGGGGTAATTGTACGCGGTTGTTCGGGACTTCTTCGTCGGAGTAATTGTATGTGGTGTGTCCTATGGAGAAGCTAACACCATCAACAACAACAAGTGCAAATACCAGTTGAAGAAGGAAGGTGATATATACAACAGATATGACCCAAGACACCAGCAGACCATCATTTCCGCCTGACTGCAGGTAACTAGGCCACCTCTATCGCCTCATGATATCTCATACGAATGAATGTCCTTATGGAACCGGAATCCAGACCCCTGAACACATTCTCCAAAACTGCACAACGCATGATGATCAACGACGCCTGACCTGGCCAGAGGGTGCTGAGCTCAAGCAGAAGCTATAGGGCTGCCGCGCGGACCTGGAAAAGACTGTGGACTTCGTCCTGGCGACAGGCCTGCAGATTCAGCATGACTACAAACTGAACGCGGAAGACGAAGACGAAGAAGTATGAGGTTGTTCGGTGTCTCGATGTCTGGGTAATGGTATGTGGCTGTCAATTACCCTTGGATCAACTGTTTGTAGTAGTTCGGGGCCTCACCTTCGTGGCAATCCCAGTCCCTTAGACACTTAGGCGCATGTGAACGTCGTATGAACACTGAAGTCACTGCTCCGACAACAGTCGAAAAAAGAACACTGTGTCTTGTGATTATCCAAACTGAATTGACGCCTACTGTCTAAGATCAACTTACGGCGAGATTTGAAAGTAAAAAGCTGTAAATACCTGCATTAAGATCTTTCACACCTGACCGCTCTTTCGCTTCCGCTGTAAGGACCCATTTCTCTTCCCCCCCTCCCCCCGCCCCCCCCCCCCCCCCCCCCACTCCCCCCCCCCCCCCCCCCCCCCAATTGGTTAATCGAAGCTTAATTCTTCCTACATTGAGTCATATTTGGGACCCAAGACGCATAAAAAGTGAGGAATGCAGTAAGCGACCCATAGCTTGACTGCCTGCGTCAGGGTCAGCGAACCAGAGCTGACCAAGACCCTACTCCACCTCCACGTGATGGTCCTGGAAACAGGCTGCATCACTGCAGTCTGGCTGAGGAGTAGGGATCGAAGAGGGAAGGCAAACCCGGTCCCCAAAAATGCAGTGCGGAAGGTGGATGTGTCGGCCGAAAGGCGCAAATACCGCAGCTTTGCTGTAAACGGACACAACGCAACCAACGTCCTTTTTCAGGACGAACGAGGAAGAAGAAGAAGAAGAGTTATAATTTTTCCCTACCACTATGCATTCTTGGTTCAAAACATACACACATATACAAACATATACAAACATATATATATGGGGTGGCAAATAAGCTGTTTGCCTAGGGTGGGTACGGTAAATGAGTTGCTTACCTGTGGCGGCAAATACTCAAGAACCTGCATTGTGTATGGGCAACCTAATGCGGGATTTAAATGATTTGGAAATATGACACTTGAAAGAGGCGGATGCAAAGAAATTAACACAGACAAGCTTTACTTCCAGCTAAGAAACCTCAGCGTCCGAGAATCCTGCTGCAGGAAAATCGTTCACGTGCCGGGTTGCTGAGGAAGAAAAAAACAACTCACCGCCTAAAGAAACTATATTGTCCTCCAAACAAATGCTCCTACCAAACTATACCTCTCCCAACGGTGAATAACTTGAGGAGCAATTTGTCACATAAAGATGTCTGGGAATCAGGTTGTTAATGAGTGATAGACGCGAGCTGCCGTCGATGCAGAAGGCAGCCGACAAAAGAGCCACAGACACTAGGTGACGTCATACGCGACGGAAGTG
>JAMPIV010008058.1:447500-607639 GCA_024509875.1 Oreohelix idahoensis | reverse complement strand
TCTTTATATTTACCCCCCCCCCCCCCCCAGCTTGCAATACATCTTATAGTCTCGCCTAAGATTTTCAAATATACTTTTCTTAATTTCCCTGTTAGCCTCTAACTTTCTTTCGGCTTCAAACCTTCTTTCTTCGCGTTCAATAAATTTGTCACATTCCGTAGATTAAAACATAGGCAACCGATAACTTATGCCCCCAGCTAATCGCTAACCTCTTTTGCTGTCTGTACAGCAAGCAGATCGAAACTTCGGGCCAGGTCCCCGCCTATTGGCTTTCAGGTATTACTTGCTACCACATATCTATATATCTCAGTCAGAATTATTCTGCAATAGTGTGATGACTACGTTATGTGTCTAGGGTATGTGTATGATGAAGTGTAAGTCACAACAACAGACAGATAAACAATTTAATTTAATCCACTACTCTTGACAACACTGTGACACTCACATACATATAACACTCTATGAGGATATCTTAAGGAGTCACTGATAACTTTTCAAATAACAATATGTATTCATTACTGGCATGAATGAATATGTGTCCTGATTCAAATACAAAGGAACCAGGAATCACAATCAATTTAAATTACAAGTATATGTACAGAATTTATCAATATGAATATTGTAGTGACATATATTATTAAAAATATCCTATGTGTGTCAGTTGTGTAGTGGTAATATGAGGTAATACTGGTTTTGTTTTGTTCAAGCTCTGTTGGTATTTGTCATCATGACTTCAATAGTTTGTCTTTAGGGACTAGTATTGGAGATGTTCTCAGTTCCTGATATTAAGACAATTAAATTTCCCTCTGAATGTTATTTTTATAAAGTCATTTCAAGATGAGGGGACATAATGTTGAGCTCAGCTGGCCAAATCAGCTTATCTTGCGTGATGGCGGCAGGGAAAGACTCCTCTGCTCGAATTCTCCTCTGGGCTCTGGAGACACCTCACTGATAGCTAAATGGACCAAGGAGTATGCTGTCCGACTCTGGATTCAGCAAAGCTCTGACCAGGTGCAGCTCAATACCATCAAGACCACGGTCCCTGAAAACAAGAAGGATGTACCTTCTACTTCATAACTAATTGATACTCTAGTTCTACACTGAGCACCATACAACACAAACATTGAGTTCAGAGCGTTAGGCCAACTGTCAGCTTCATCTGAAATACTTTATACCAGCATTAACCTCCTTAATGGTTACCACGCCTCTGCACTTCCAGCATTATTTCTTTCTAGTCAATCATCCAGGTGTCAGTGTACTATTTGGCCATTCCATGCAGTTTGACTTTCCTCCGACACCCTCTGTTCAGGCTGGAGCATTATAGGCTTTACCTCACGTTTGCCACTGAACTACACATATATATACAGGCATAAATTAACAATTCACATTCAATTTTCATTAAAAGATACTGAATGTTTCAAGCTTACCACAATTTCATGGAAATAAACACAGATACGTTGATTAGCAATGAATTCTGGCACAAACTGGCACAAATTCCCATCTGCTTATGTTCCAGGCTTTTATTTAGCAAAATATGAGCTGGCTTCAACGCACTGTTGCTTTATCAAGCTTATTTGCACTAGTGGTCTCGAACTAACGCTTCTAAGTGAGTATATCAGCGAGTCTGGCCAATCGAGCCACGTTTCGACAAGTGTTTGAAAAAATGTTACCTTGCTATGTCTCCCCTAACAACCAAGATAGTATTTATAGTCCGACCAATCGTGGTTCGTCTTTCATTTGTTGCGCTCCAATCAATTTGGAGTTTACATGGTAGGCTATTTCTGTAACGTAAGTTTTTTCAAACACGTTATAAAAAAATTTTATGAGCAGAAATGATTTCATGCTGTCAGGCATCCCTAATATTTTATTTTGGTTATAACTTGTTAATTCCTAGACTATTTGCGTAACGTTTTACATATTCTTTGTCAGCAAACCTAAGGAACCCAAATATCCAAATTTAAAAGAGCTACGTGGCTGCGTTCAAAATATGCAATTTCTAGGATAGTCGTGTAGTTGTTTATTTTATCACTGTCGATTGAAATAAAGTTAGTGCATGTAGTCTTACACGCGTGATGGCAGCATTTGTGTATCGCGCGACGCGTGTTGCATGCGTTCCTGATTTTATTCGCCCCTCTCTCTTTTTATCCTTTTGTCCATCTGTTCGTTCGTTTTTGGTAAAACAGTGTAGAAAAAGACATGAATGGAATTTAAAATTTAGGTCAACTTGCATATTTCAAGGTTTTTCTTAGAAAGGCAGCACATTTTATTGTGTGTTTGGGAAACGCGTGTATGTTGCAGAAGGCCTTTAATATCAACGTGAAACGTTACAATTTGCATACGCAGTAGAAAACAAGGGGATTTCGAGTACAGTCATTGTGACAGCACTGTTCTTTACCATTCTTCTTCCTTTATTTATTATATGTATTTATTAGGCTTTATATTTACTTGATAATTTATATATGTGGATTAGAATATTCCACGACAGGAACAAACAATAACAAAGACTGGACTGGAATTTGACTAATTAATTAACGTCTGCTTTTCACAACGCGTCGGGTGAATGTACGGATATCTGTTAAAATTATTGTCTTTGAACACATTGAAGAAAAAAAAAATGAAAATAAACTTTCTATGATTCCGTCTTCGAAAAATTATTTATCGACTTGATCGACTAAATTGGTGGAGTTACTTACAAATGTAATATTACTCGATTCTTTAGTTACAGACACCTGAATTAGAAATGAGGAAAATTGTGTCAAGAATCAGACAAATACCATTATTAAGTCAATCAATACCCTTTAGCTCCCCAAGGAGCATAGGCCTTCAACAAACACATGCCAAGTCTTCCTGCCCTGTGCCATCCGCTCAAGTTCTTTCCATGTTTTCCTCATTATTTTCACCTCCTTTTCCAGTTCTCCTCCATGTGTTTTTTGGTCTACCTCTGCCTCTTTTCCGCCGTGGATTCCAGAACAAGGACTGCCTTGTTGTGACAATATTGTCTCCCCCCTGCTTTACAGTGGTGGTCCACTCGTAGCCAAAAACTCAGGAGTATCTAATATGGACTTCAAAAGGTATCTACCTTCGCACAAGATTACTCTTGGCAGAGATGTAGATAGAAGGGCGATGACAGTTTCCATTACAAAAATGACCGCGTCTTCACAAGATATTCAGAATGTGATAAAAATGCACCCGTTTTTTAAAACCTCCAGCTCAAATTATAATGATAATACTGTATTTGAATTTTGTTCCAATACGCCAAGATAGCTACCATTGCCCTACCTGCGCATATTTTTCAAAAGTCCCAATTCTAGTGACGTAAAGTTACCGTTTATAAACCCGCTACTATAAAAATTTTGAAAATTGTCAAGGTCGATAATAAAATATTGGTCACTCCTTGAATTTTTTTTCTAACGTATTCTAAGGATCTATTAATAGTTACAACATGCGACAATTGCCGTTTAAAAAAACGTTGTTTTTTTCCAGAACGTCGCATTTTCAAAAACGCCAGTGAGCGGCTTGTGATATGAATCTATTAAACGCCAAGCGAGGGTACCCTCCTGTAGCGGGAGGTTATTTAAAATTATTTATATGTAAGAGTATGCCAGTAAAGAGTTCTGACCTTACAAGTAATACCCCAGTCTTAGAAATAAGCACTGGTGTATTGTTATCATAAAAATAGTCAGACTGTAAAAACCCTGGCCCAGTTGGTAAGAAGTAGTACCAGGATTTAAGGTGTCTCCTCCCTATGACTATCTTATGATTACTTATATTCTAGGGGATAAGTAAAATGTACATTCACTGAAACCACAAATGGAAGAAGTGAATAAGTCCTCAGGTACAGTTAAAATAGTTTAATAATTACACTAATATTCTATTTCTACTAGTTGGAAAAGAGTATACACATATATATATAAAATTATTCACACAATTACTATTATTGTCTGTTTTAGACTTCAAGATCTTAAATAATAAAGTTACTGAAATCACTGTTATTAGTCCTTTGAATTTAAGGATAACTGTCATCAGTTGACTGAGTTTATGTATGGTTACTTATTGTTTTCAACTATTGGCTGTTTCACATGTATAGGTGGTCAGTGTCAAACAGGACACTTATCTTTCCAACTTGATACTGCTGAAACTGTCCGTTGCTGATATCAGACTTGGTAGGCCCAACAGTAGGGATGCCAATGACCAGTTGAAGTTCACTCTTTGGGGTCCTGCACTTTTGTGGGATTGCCTCGGATGAACTGCACCGGCTTCTGATACTGGACAGTCTGGTTTGAGTTATTTCATGGAACCTGCAACATATCAGCCTTGGCTAGTATCTGGCTAGACTTGTAGCTGACTAGCACAGATGTCAGACCAGTCAGTCATCAGATGTCACCGTTATACAATCATAGTAAGCAAGGACATCATTTCAGTGATATAGCATTAATATTAACATGTCAATTAAGTGTAACTGACTAGCACATAAGTCAGACAAGTCAGTCATCAGGTGTCAAAGTTATACAGTCATAGCAAGTAACATCATTTCAATGATACAGAATTAATATTAACATATCAGTAATAAACATCATCTGGTTTATTCCGCTCCTATACATCCCTTCATATGCTATAACTTGATCCTTCCAAATCATATCAAGTACAAATTCAAATACTGATGCTATTCTTAGCATCTACACAAATTTAATACATAAAATAAATAAAGTGAGTGACCACGTGATCAAGTTGCTTTCTTCGGTAGTACAATTACATAGTTTTGAAATTGAAACCTGGCTGTGGACACACTCCATTTTACCAGCTGTAAATGGGTACAAAGTTGTGCGCTCGAACTAGGGAAGGCAAAGGCAGCGAGGAAGGGGACTAGTCACCTTAACCTCGTAAACTGGGATCTTCCATGATGAAGTTTCTAACACTTCATTTCCCTATGACAATCTCTGCCATGGGACTGCCTTTATCTTCGTAAGCGATAATGCATTTAATATCGACGAGATACAGCATTAAATATAATAAATATTTTCTATTTGGCTGTGGGGCTAGTTTTGATACGTTTTTGTACAAGCCACCATCTTCCACTAAGCACATGAATAAATCATATTAAAATAATAATACGTTATATCAATGAATATTATACAGGCATATTTTGTGAATTCTAAATGAACCTGTAATACAAAATAAAAGAAATTATTATACAGGATAGCTATCGTAAATTCGCTTACCCTCAGACTCCAGACACTTAGACTGAAATTTTCTGGCGATCCGCTCACACTTCAGATGGATTTAGAGTCGTGGCGTTATCTGCCCTCAGTCTTGTCTCAACCTCTTGCGTTGGGTCTTCTCAGAGTTTTACCGAAACGCTTTATATACGATAGCGCGAACGTATCGGAGAGCAGATACGTCACAGCCTAAGACTAGACCTGAAAAAATCCTTCCCGAACCGTGATTTCAGCCGATCTGTGCGTCGACTGAAATTTTGCCTTTCTCATTCTCAGCATATATAATATCCATATTGTTCCATCTTATCTAGTTTTATACAGCTGATAAAACTCTATCTTCCTATCCATGTAAATTCCCAAACTGTTATATGTTGATTTTAATATTTCGAACAGAAGTGGGTTTACCAGCTGTTAGCGTAACTGTGGGCAGCCGAAATACGCATATATCTCCGAAAATGAGAACTTCCTACCGTTCCATCTTATATGCAGTTATACACAATCCTTCCCTGTACTGAAATGTAAAATCTTTTTCATACTGATTCCCTTCTGCTTTTATTTAATCGTTGGCGATTTCCTCTGTCCGATACACATTTCGCTGATACGCCGCCATTTTGAAAGCGGTCACTCGATCGTAGATGGGTTTATAAATCTAACTGAACTCATTTGCAATGACTTGAAACCAATTTCGCGACATAGCTCCCCCATATTTTAAGCTGGATGATATCTAGCTTAACTATTGGGTACAAGACAATTGCAAATCGACCATTCCGAGGTTAGTTTTCCTTCCTTCTATCCTCCTCAAGCTCTGTGGGATGACGACTAAGAACATCTGCGCCCATATTCTGTTTTCCAAGAATATATTCATCCTTTACTATCTCTCTATTTCCTGTTCGGCTTTTCATCCAGGCTCTTACTGCTGGTGAAACGGGGTCGGTAGGTTTCCCATGAAGTTTACCGCCCTCTTTTCGTTGATAGTTGGATGTGGTTTTCCCTCGCAAATCCGTAGGTTTTTTATTTTCGCTACGTGATTTGTTCCTTTTTTCCAGCGCATGGGGTTCAGACTGCAATTGAACCTGTGTGGGATGTTTCCTTTCCCCTCCCGTGCAAATCTCGGGAGTACCCCTGATTGCTGGGTTGCTTGTAGATTTTTCATGAAGACTCTTCCGTCGACTTTCTGAATCTACATAGGTGCACTCTGGACAGGAATTTACATACTGATTTATGTCTTCCGTAATACCTGGCCAGTAGAACTGGGTGGCTATTCTTTGTTTTGTGGCACCATTACCCAGGTGTTCACTCAAAGTTGATATGTGTCCCCAGCCTATAACCTTATTCCTATAGGTGGATGGTACAACCATTTGACCATGACTTTTCGTCCCTCTGCCAGCTTTCCTGTACAAGAGTCCATGTTCCCTATAGAAGTGTCCTTTCCTTGGTGTGTTATGTGTCTTTGACAATTTGCCAAAACAAGGCTTCAATGTGCTGTCTGCTTCTTGAGCCCGTTTCATTTCAGTCGAATGAAATTTTAAGTTGGTGTCCCTCTCTATGTTCCTGGAGTCAGACCTGGTCTGGGTTTCTGCCATAACCATAGGTTTTACAGGGTCTCCCAAGAAAACATATTTACACCCCAACATTAGGGGGTAAAAGGGATCATCTATCACTGCTGCATTTATCTCCCCTTCCACATAGCGACAACTGACATGAATCTTTGCTATGGGTAAAGTAAGGGGTGATGTTCCTTTTAGTGGCCCTTGAATCTCTACTGTTTCTGTGGTGATTTGTTCAGGGCACACCAGAGATGCACACACGACTGCGTCATAGGACAAACCTGTGTCATACATTCCTGTGACTTGTTTGCCATTCACAGTCACTATCTCCTGGGTAGGTGGGTGATGGAGGCTATTCTGACTCACAGTCAGTTCCTTCCTAACAGAAGTCCTCACCTGTAGACATGCAGCATGATGAAGGGGTTTTTTCCTCCCACATTCATCAGTGTTGTGGTTGCTCATCTTACAAAATTTGCACCACTTATCTCCCTGTTTATAGGGTTTCTTTTCCTGAGTCTGAGGGTTCTTGTCCTTATTATCAAATCTTTGCTTGTATCTGTATGGTTGATCCATCTGGTCAAAATCGGTATTCTGCGGTGGTGGCTTATATCCTTCTACCTGCTTTCTTTTTGTTCCTACCAATTCAGCTTGAGCTGCTTGGTATCTCTCTGCACATCTCACAATGTCTTCCAGCCTCTCTGCTCCTTGTTCCATCAGGAATTTCCTCATTTCTGGAGACATGGAATCTTTCACTTGCTCTAACATAACCATTTCTTTCAGATCCTCGTAGGTTTTCTGATACTTACCTAAACTACTCCATTTCAACAAATACGTTTCTAGCCTAGCTGAGAACTGGTTATATGTTTCTCCAGGTAGAGGTTTAGAAGTTCTAAATTTCTTCCTATATGCCTCAGAGTTCTTTTCATACCGGATCAGTAAGGCTTGCTTTAGTATTTCATAATTTTCCTGATCTTCTTTGGGGAGTTTCAGAAACACATCATATGCAATACCTCTCAATCCCTGGGATAACTTTAGACTCCATTTTTCCTTTTCCAGTCCATATGTAGAGGCTAGCCTTTCATACCTATCCAGGTACGACTCAATTGCGTCCTCCTTTTCAACAAATGGATCTAGGTGGAAGTTCATGGCCCCATTTGCTGTGTTCTGAAAAGAGCTATTCGCAGAATGAGGTGAGCTATTACCATGGGTGCTAGTCCCAGCCTGAAGTTCAAGATCAAGCTGTCTCATTTTCAGCTCATGGTCTCTCTCTGCTTGTAACCTCCTTTCTTCTCTCTCAGCTTCTAATTTCTTGGCTTCTCTCTCTGCTTCTAATTCTAATTTCTTGGCTTCTCTTTCTGCATCCAATTTCTTGGCTTCTCTTTCTGCTTCCAATTTCTTGGCTTCTCTTTCTGCTTCCAATTTCTTGGCTTCTCTTTCTGCTTCCAATTTCTTGGCTTCTCTTTCTGCTTCCAATTTCTTGGCTTCTCTTTCTGCTTCCAATTGCTTTGCTTCTCTCTCGGTGTACTTTTCACATTCCGTCGTGACATACCGGATCAGAACGTCACCATCCATGCCAAGCTCTTTTCCCACCTGCAGTGTAGCAGACCTAAATTTGACCAAGTCAGCCATGATGTATCTGTAGTCTAGTAGGGCAAGCGATCTTACTCAAACTAATTAACTTATATAAAATTAAAGTTAATTAAACTGACTTCACCATATATGAAACAGCTTTCTTTATATGTACTCAATGGTACTCCTAAAAAATTATATATTTCCTACTATGTTAACTCTTTCCAAAAATTTTCAAAAAAGAGAAAAAAAAAATTTTCTACACAGCAGAAATAGAAAGTTGGCTCAGGAATATCAAAGATATATCCCGCAGACGAGCCCCCACTGTAGCGGGAGGTTATTTAAAATTATTTATATGTAAGAGTATGCCAGTAAAGAGTTCTGACCTTACAAGTAATACCCCAGTCTTAGAAATAAGCACTGGTGTATTGTTATCATAAAAAATAGTCAGACTGTAAAAACCCTGGCCCAGTTGGTAAGAAGTAGTACCAGGATTTAAGGTGTCTCCTCCCTATGACTATCTTATGATTACTTATATTCTAGGGGATAAGTAAAATGTACATTCACTGAAACCACAAATGGAAGAAGTGAATAAGTCCTCAGGTACAGTTAAAATAGTTTAATAATTACACTAATATTCTATTTCTACTAGTTGGAAAAGAGTATACACATATATATAAAAATATTCACACAATTACTATTATTGTCTGTTTAGACTTCAAGATCTTAAATAATAAAGTTACTGAAATCACTGTTATTAGTCCTTTGAATTTAAGGATAACTGTCATCAGTTGACTGAGTTTATGTATGGTTACTTATTGTTTTCAACTATTGGCTGTTTCACATGTATAGGTGGTCAGTGTCAAACAGGACACTTATCTTTCCAACTTGATACTGCTGAAACTGTCCGTTGCTGATATCAGACTTGGTAGGCCCCAACAGTAGGGATGCCAATGACCAGTTGAAGTTCACTCTTTGGGGTCCTGCACTTTTGTGGGATTGCCTCGGATGAACTGCACCGGCTTCTGATACTGGACAGTCTGGTTTGAGTTATTTCATGGAACCTGCAACATATCAGCCTTGGCTAGTATCTGGCTAGACTTGTAGCTGACTAGCACAGATGTCAGACCAGTCAGTCATCAGATGTCACCGTTATACAATCATAGTAAGCAAGGACATCATTTCAGTGATATAGCATTAATATTAACATGTCAATTAAGTGTAACTGACTAGCACATAAGTCAGACAAGTCAGTCATCAGGTGTCAAAGTTATACAGTCATAGCAAGTAACATCATTTCAATGATACAGAATTAATATTAACATATCAGTAATAAACATCATCTGGTTTATTCCGCTCCTATACATCCCTTCATATGCTATAACTTGATCCTTCCAAATCATATCAAGTACAAATACAAATACTGATGCTATTCTTAGCATCTACACAAATTTAATACATAAAATAAATAAAGTGAGTGACCACGTGATCAAGTTGCTTTCTTCGGTAGTACAATTACATAGTTTTGAAATTGAAACCTGGCTGTGGACACACTCCATTTTACCAGCTGTAAATGGGTACAAAGTTGTGCGCTCGAACTAGGGAAGGCAAAGGCAGCGAGGAAGGGGACTAGTCACCTTAGCCTCGTAACTGGGATCTTCCATGATGAAGTTTCTAACACTTCATTTCCCTATGACAATCTCTGCCATGGGACTGCCTTTATCTTCGTAAGCGATAATGCATTTAATATCGACGAGATACAGCATTAAATATAATAAATATTTTCTATTTGGCTGTGGGGCTAGTTTTGATACGTTTTTGTACAAGCCACCATCTTCCACTAAGCACATGAATAAATCATATTAAAATAATAATACGTTATATCAATGAATATTATACAGGCATATTTTGTGAATTCTAAATGAACCTGTAATACAAAATAAAAGAAATTATTATACAGGATAGCTATCGTAAATTCGCTTACCCTCAGACTCCAGACACTTAGACTGAATTTTCTGGCGATCCGCTCACACTTCAGATGGATTTAGAGTCGTGGCGTTATCTGCCCTCAGTCTTGTCTCAACCTCTTGCGTTGGGTCTTCTCAGAGTTTTACCGAAACGCTTTATATACGATAGCGCGAACGTATCGGAGAGCAGATACGTCACAGCCTAAGACTAGACCTGAAAAAATCCTTCCCGAACCGTGATTTCAGCCGATCTGTGCGTCGACTGAAATTTTGCCTTTCTCATTCTCAGCATATATAATATCCATATTGTTCCATCTTATCTAGTTTTATACAGCTGATAAAACTCTATCTTCCTATCCATGTAAATTCCCAAACTGTTATATGTTGATTTTAATATTTCGAACAGAAGTGGGTTTACCAGCTGTTAGCGTAACTGTGGGCAGCCGAAATACGCATATATCTCCGAAAATGAGAACTTCCTACCGTTCCATCTTATATGCAGTTATACACAATCCTTCCCTGTACTGAAATGTAAAATCTTTTTCATACTGATTCCCTTCTGCTTTTATTTTATCGTTAGCGATTTCCTCTGTCCGATACACATTTCGCTGATACGCCGCCATTTTGAAAGCGGTCACTCGATCGTAGATGGGTTTATAAATCTAACTGAACTCATTTGCAATGACTTGAAACCAATTTCGCGACACCTCCCCATTACCAAAGGCTTTTTCGTTACTCCGTCCTAATTTTTAAATATAACATAAAACCGTTTTGGCGGTCGACCAACACGTGTTTCATTAAAAACAAAAGACGGAAGACAGAGTGAAGAGAGGGGTTTAGTATGGAAAAAGTCTAAACCCACTTGGGTATTTTCAAACTGAAACGAATGAGTGCAGGGGAGCGAATGGGACTAAAGAAAGACAGAAAACGTAGATAATGTTATGCATTCTATAGAAGGATGAATAAAAAGGAAAAGACAGAATGGAATTAAAAACGATAATGTTGTTTATTCAATACTATTTCCTATAAAAACGTATCTAGACTTATAAATAAAGAGAAAAGTACAAAGATGAAAACTTAGATAAAGACGTAGATGAAAATATACTGGATAGATAAATTACACTAGCCTGATTAATAATTACTTTTCATCTTTGAAATCGCTTCAAAAGTGACTGAGTTAACGCATAAAATAAAATTTTGACAACAGGTAGACGAACACACTGATATCCTAGCTCAATTTAAAAGTAACATTTTTCTAGTCGTGGTTTGGAAACAAGTCAAATTGGCTTGCCTCACTTTAATAGACACTACTAGGAGGAAGGGAGAGGTAACTTTGAAGTTTTGCTAGCCCAAAGCGACTGACAAACTTATTTGAAAAACGTACATAAATGTTTGGGATTTTCAAAAAAAAGAGTCAAATCGGAGTAGTTTAAACTGATTGGTTAATGTTAGAATAGACATAGGGGAAATAAAACTAATGCATCTGCTATACAGGGTGCCACTTGACAAATAATTTCCTACAAGGAAGGTTCAAGGTAGAAGCAATTAGTGACCGAAATTGCCTTTGCGTCTGAAGCAGCAGCTATCTAAAAGTGACCCATTGATAGCCTGTTAACCTTTAACAAAGTGTGTGATTATTTCATCGATTGCGGTAAGATGAATAACCTTTTTAATACATTATTTAATGTAGAGACCAACCCAGATAGGGCGCCATAACATTGTGTGTGTACGACATTTTGCCTTCGTGGAAGATTGCGACATACTAGGAGCACAGGCATGTCTAAGCAGACTTAGGAAGCAAATCAAACTAAATTTGAGTTGAATAATGTCATACATATTTTGACTGTAAGACCAGAAATTCAGTGGCAGGCCTATGGTTATATTAACTCTGGAGGAAAAGAAAAGATTGTATTTCAGCTGAAGTAGAAGATGATGTATATTGACAGGGGCGTTAAGACTATGTGGAAAAGAAGATACCCACTGTTCATGAAGAAGTCAAAATAAAGTTAAAGACTGTAGCTAATTTAGTTAGCTCTTTTCTCTGATCACAATACTTGTTTAATGATGTTAAATTGGTAGTAGTGGAGATAGTCAGATGGAGACTTAGGGAGGCTTGTTCCTCTTGTTTCAGGGTTACATCACCCAGTATCAAGTTGGTCAGAAGTCGGAGCTGCAGAATTTGAGGCAACCTATCGGTTGTTTCTATATCGAAGCATAAAAGTATTAGCAGTCTCCAGTATACACTGCAGTGAAGGAGTGTGCAGTTTTCTCGAACCAGTCATCCAGGGTCTACAAGGATTTTCAGATAAGCCTAAATCTTGCGGGCTTATATGCTAGCTCAATGTGTTTAATCTCCACCCTATTCAGTAACAGTTTGTGATATGATGTGAAAACCAGTTTTTCCCAATATTGACTCTTCACAGAACAGTATTTTCCAACAGGGAATAAACGTTTAGAAACATTAACATATTAAGATATATTGGACAGATGTCCTTCTTGTGTATTTAATTTGGTATAAAACCACATTTTCTATTTTAAGTTTTAAACATTCCTGTCCTACAAAAATTTGAGGGACAGGAAATTAAAATTGTATATACATATATATCATAACTTTAAACCCAGTCTTGTTTATTCGATTTTAGTGAGTTAAAATTGTATTTGTTTAACGCAATTATCACTACATTTTCATTACCCTAGACATCAAGCCATATAAATAACATCACAAACTCTAGATACCCAAAAAAAAATCGCAGAGTGAGATCGTAGGGTGGTAGCAGTCAGATGCCCTGAGAACATCATCTTCAGCTATTAGACTCAGGGACTTGCATAGCTGACCTCACTCTGTAGACACATACTGACTACTTTTCTTTAACATCAAAACCCACCACTTATATTGGGGTTTGATTCCGGGATTTTTAATTACCTGTAACACCATAGATCCAGGGTATCTCAATAGTAATAAAATTAATAATATTTATAAGGTGGAGAATAGTTTGAGTTGGCATAGACCTTAATTAATTAACTATAACATTTGTTAGTTGTTTTAGTTAGATTAAATATAATTTAGTACCAGATAAAAGATGGCAGATTTGGCCAAATTTAGATCGGCTGCTCTACAGGCTGCAAAGGAAATGGGAATGGAGGGGCAAGTTCTGGTTCAATATGTAACATCAGAATGCGATAAGTTAATTGAAAGAGAAGATAGGAGGTTAACTGAAGAAAAGAGGTTACAATTAGAGGCTGAGAGGGAGGCTGAGATTAAAAGGCTACAGTTGGAAGAAAAGAAATTGGAGGCTGAGTCTGCAAAAGAAGAAAAGAGATTAGATACGGAAAGAGAAGAGAAACGGTTACAAAGGGAACATGAGCTACGACTAAGAGAGTTAGAATTGCAAGGCCATGCTCCTGAAATTAGTAACAGCCCATCTACCTCTGATGCTACTGCAAGTCAGGGAGCCTCCAACTCAGCCATGGGGTTTCATCTAGACCCCTTTGTAGAAAAAGAGGATGACATTGAGTCCTTCCTCTCTAGATTTGAAAGGTTAGCGACAAGTTATGGTTTAGAGAGGGAAAGGTGGAGCTTGAAAGTATATCAACGACTTAGGGGAACCTCGTATGAGGTATTTTTCAAATTGAGCCGGGAAGATCAGGAAGACTATGACATATTAAAACAGGCTCTGTTAATTAGATACGAGAAGAATGGTGAGTTTTATAGAAAAAGATTTAGAAATGCGAAGCTCCTGTCTGGGGAGACATATCATCAATTCTCTGCAAGGTTGGAAATCTATTTGGAGAAATGGACTGCTCTGGTGAAACCCCAAGACTTAAAGGAAATGATCATGATAGAGCAGGTGAGAGAGTCCATGGCTCCAGGCATGAGAAAGTTTCTTATGGAACAGGGTGCGGAGAGATTAGATGATGTGCTCAATGTTGCTGAGAGGTATCAGGCAGTCCAGGCAGAAATAGCTGGCGCTAAAAAGAAAAAGGTAGAGAATAATAAAGCTCCTCAAACCCATAATAAGTTTGACACTAGAGATCAGGGTAACAGGGGTAAACCCAACTATAATAGACCCAGGTTTGACCCTCGAGATAGTAACCCACAATTCAATGAGAGGAAACCCTACAGACCGGAAAATAAATATTGCAAATTCTGTAGGATGAATAACCATAATACAAAAGACTGTAGTAAGAAAAATAACCCTCCTTACCACGCTGCATGCCTTAAAACAGGAAGTAAGGAACAAAAAGAAAAACCTACTGGACAGCAGGAACCTTATCATCCCCCTGTATGTGAAGACGTAGTATGTAATGGGGCCACCATCAGGTACCTTTACGATACTGGTTTGGATTTTGACTCAGTCGTAAGTTCTCACCTGGTTCACCCAGATCAGTATACCACAGAAACAGTGGAAATACAAGCGGCAACCAAGGAAGTAGCAGCTATGACACTTCCCATAGCACGAATCAGTGTAAAAACACGATATGTGGAAGGAGTGATTAGAGCAGCAGTGATAAACGAAACAATCTACCCTCTGATATTGGGGTGTAGATACGTCTTTTTGGGAAACCCCAAAAGACCTGTGATTATGGCAACAGTACAGACCAGATCACAAGCAAGGAAGGAGGATGAAAACCCAATAAATACTCATCCAGATGAGATGAGGAAAGCACAGGCAGTGGATAGGTCACTAAAGCCGTGTTTCAAGAAACTCCCAAAATGCCATACCCCTCCAAACAAAGGAGACTTTTATATGAAGAATAAACTCATGTATAGGAAGGCTGGAACTGGTTCCACTGGTCATGGACAGCTGGTTCTTTCCACTTCATATAGAGAAAAAGTGATGGAGTTAGGACATGCGATTCCCTTCAGTGGTCATATGGGGATCAGCGCCACAGGACAGCGTATAGCTTGTCACTACTTCTGGCCAGGGATAACAGAAGATATAAAAAGATATGTCAAATCCTGACCAGAATGCCAAAGGGTAGCTTCAAAGCATTGGACGTCCACAGCAACTCTAGGGGAGATGCCAATCGTGGGAACCCCTTTCGAAAGAGTTGCAGAGGATATTGTGGGACCTCTCACACGTACCAAGAGGAGGAACAGTTACATCCTTACTCTGGTGGACCCTTGTTCTATGTGGGGAGAGGCGGTAACCTTGTCATCAATCGATTCGAAACATGTGGCAGAGGCATTACTTACGATATTCACAAGGTTAGGATTTCCCCACCAAATCTTGACTGATAATGGATCACAGTTCAAGGGGAGACTAACTGAGGAAGTTTCAGGATCTTCCAAGCCAGGCACTTTCATTGTAGTCCGTATCACCCCCGAGGGAACGGCCAGGTGGAAAGGTATAACGGGACACTTATCTTCATCCTGAGAAAGTTAGCACATGAGAAACCTGATACATGGGATCAATACTTACCCGCCGCCCTGTTTGCTTATCGGGAAGTTCCCCATAACTCGACTGGAATGGCACCAGCAACACTGCTATTTGGCAGACCAATCAAAGATCCATTGGAAGCCTTATTGAGGACGTGGACAGATGAGATGGCAGAGGAGACTGTTACCTCATCATATCAGTATGTGAACGAGCTGAGCACTCGCTTAAAAACTGGCTGGAAACTTGCAAATGATAACCTAAGACAAGCCAGGAAGAAACATGCTGCATATTACAATAAGAAAGCGAAGGATAGGGAGCTAGCTGTGGGAGAGAAGGTGCTTCTTCTACTACCCGGCAGCAGCAACAAACTTCAAATTGGATGGCAAGGTCCATACACAGTTTTAGAAAAGGTATCTAGAACTAACTGCAAGATAGACAAGAAAGGGAAGGAAAAAGTCTATCACGTGAACCTTCTCAAGAAATACAATGAGAGAAACAATGTGGAAGGAACACACTTAATGACCTTAGCTATAGCCACTGAGATGAAGAATGAACCTCTCACCTCTGTTGAATACCCACTGAAACCCTGTGAGACTCCTGCACAGGTAAACATCAGTAAACATCAGACAAAAGGCCAGAGGGAGAAGATTCAAAAACGTTCTGGAGAATCATACAGACGTGTTAGCGGACAAACCGGGACACACAAACTTGTTGGAATATGACATGAAACTACTAGACCCAACACCCATCTGTATGAGAGCCTATACTATCCCATTCGCAAAAGAGAAAGCTTTCAAAGAGGACATAGATTATCTGTTACAAGAAGGGATCATTTCTCACAGTGAATCTCCGTATAGCTCCAGTGTGGTATTGTTGAGGAAACCCTACGGGGAACATAGACTGTGCATAGATTACAGGAAACTGAATGCTGTCACAGAAAGTCAGATGGATCCATAATTGATACTAACCAACTGTTTGCAAGGTTGAACAAGGCAAAATATTTTTCCAAGGTAGATCTCAGCAAGGGATATTACCAAATTCCAGTGAAACCTGAGATCCGACCTTATCTGGCGTTAAGCACATCGGAAGGGCACTATGAGTCTAACATGTTACCGTTTGGATTGAAGAATGCCCCAAGTGTGTTTTCCCAGAATGATGCGAAAATAGTTGGATCCACTGAAAAACCCATGTATAACAAATTTCATGGATGATATCCTCATCGCTACGGAAACATTTGAAGAACACGTTAACTCTTTGAATATGCTATTTGATAGACTCAGAGAGACAAATTTGAGTGCTAGACCAACAAAATGTTGTATTGGATGCAAGGAATTGGAATTCTTGGGACATACGGTACATCAGGGTAGCATGACCCCTGACCCCAAGAACCTGGAAAAATTAACGAGAGCACCCCGACCACAGACTAAAAAGGATGTGCGATCCTTTGTGTCACTTTGTGGCTTTTATCAAAAATACATTAAAAAACATTAACTCTGTGTGTGTGCCTCTGACGGATTTAACTCGCAAAGGAAAACCGGATAAAATTGAATGGTCGGCAGAATGTGAATTGGCATATAATGAGTTAAAGGAAAAACTCACCAGCAAGCCTATATTGAAATTACCTGATTTGAGTCAGGAATTCGTGGTAAGAACGGACTATAGTAATGTGGGCTTGGGGGTTACTTTGTTACAAAGGTCCTCTTCACCAGCTGTAGAATTGAACCCAGTTGCTTATGCCAGTCGCAAATTAAACCGAGCGGAACAAAATTACTCAACAATTGAAAAAAGAATGTTTAGCTTTAGTCTGGGCGATCAAGAAGTTCCAGATCTATTTATATCGTAGAACATTCGTGGTACAATCAGATCATCAGCCATTAGTATTTTTGGCCCAGGCAAAACATGGAAATGCCCGTTTATTAAGGTGGTCTTTGCTCATTCAACAGTACTCGTTTACCATTGAATACATTCCGGGATCGCAGAATGTTGGGGCTGATTTTTTGAGTAGGCACCCACCTGCAGAAACCCAGGATAGTCATAAAGCTTAGTTGAGTTAATTTGATCGGGATTGTTAACACGGATTATAAAGATGCTGTGGGATGCATCCTTTTAAGAGGGGAGGTGTGTGATAAAATGCACTGTTTTTAACCCTCCAGCTCAAATTATAATGATAATACTGTATTTGAATTTTGTTCCAATATGCCAAGATAGCTACCATTGCCCTACCCTGCGCATATTTTTCAAAAGTCCAATTCTAGTGACGTAAAGTTACCGGTTATAACCCGCTACTATAAAAATTTGAAAATTGTCAAGGTCGATAAAATCTAATGCAAAATATTGCATTTTTTTTTCTAACGTATTCTAAGAATCTATTACACTGACTAACAAAAAAAAAAAAAATTTTCTTTCTCTAATATTTCTATGTTTTTCTGGTCAATTTTAATGCGCTGTTTTTAAATCTGCAAACCGTTTTTCTCTATCAGGTCGGGATCTCTAGAAATACGCAATTGAAGATTTTTAACAACGCATACAGTATTACAACATCATTCGTACAAGAAGTATAACAGTTTTGTAGGCTTGAATTTCTTTGCAGTTGACTTTCGTTGGTGAATGGCATGTGGTACATCGCGATGAAGCATCCAACAATAATCGGCAAGCATGGTCACACTCCACCGTCCTTGATAACGTGACTCCATTACGGAGATATCTTGATGGAATCGTTCTCCATGTTCATCGCTGACTTCGCCAAGGTTGTCAGGGAAAAAGTCAAGATGCGAATCGAGCAAATGGAATTTGAGGGACATGTTACAGCCCATAATTCTGTATGCATCTATGCACTGCTTAACAATATGCACATAGTCGACAGATTTGTGATGTCCCAGAAAGTTATCGACGATCGATTTGAATGCCATCCATGCGCGAAGTTCACTACCATGTAACAAGTTCTCGAATTGTTTGTCTGCAATAACTTTCCTAATCTGAGGTCCTACAGGGATACCTTCCTTTATCTTTGCATCGCTAACTTGCAGAAACTTTTCTCGAAGATAAGTGAAAGCTTTGCTCGTTTTATCTAACGCTTTTACGAAATTCTTCATGAGCCTCAACTTTATATGTAACGGTGGTAAAATGATGCTGTCTTTGTTAACTAATGGCTCGTGTATAACATTTTTATGCCCGAGCTGCATACGATCCCTGATAGGCCACACCTTTCTTGCATAATGTTCCTGTCTGTTGCGGCTGTCCCATTCACATTGGAAGCAACAAAATTTAGTATACCCAGTCTGCATGCCCTTGAGAATTGCAATGACTTTTAGGTCTCCACAAATCCGCCATTGGTAGTCATTGTACTTTATTTTTGCCAAAAGTATAGCCATATTGTCATAAGTTTCTTTCATATGAACAGAGTAGGCGACTGGAATTGATGAAAACAAATTTCCTTTATGCAATAACACGGCTTTTAGACTAGTCTTGGAAGAGTCGATGAGAAGTCGCCATTCGTTGACTATGTGCTCATGACCGAGGTGCACCATTAGACCGTTTACATCTTTGCAATAGCAAATGTCATCATCCATCTCAAAGTATTGAACAAGTTCTCTGTGTCTATGACGAAATTTAGATATCGGAGTATTGGGCGCTAAAAGATTCCATTCTTTGAGTCGCGAACCGAGTAATTCCGCTTGTCCTTTGGTAAGAGCGAGATCACGTATTAGATCTGAAAGTTCTGAATGGTTAATTAAGTGAACACCATCATTCACTAGTATATAATCCGAGTCAGAATTAGTTTCTAAAGCAGGTAAACTATCACTTTCTGATGGTTCATTCACGCCCAATAGATATTGTTCTGGTGGAAGTGGGATCGGACACGTGATTGGATCATGAGGCACTGGTTTCGAAACCGATTCAATATTTGGATAAACCACAGACTTTCTAGTTTTAAAAGTGAAACCATGGATATTTGTCAAGCAGAAGTAACAATCAGTAGCGTGATTTGTCGGTTCACGCCATATTACTGGCACTCCAAAAGGCATCGACTTATGCTTCGGCGATTTTCGTAACCAACCTGCCAATGTATTTGCACAAGTCGAACAAACTGCATTTGGCTTCCAAGATTTATTTGCATCATCAACTTTCGAATCGAAATAAAGTTCATATGCTTTCTTTAGTAATGGTGTAAAGTTTTTCTGGTGAACACGATCGGTAAAATATCCGCACACGTAACAGAACAGATCAGACGAATTTCTACAACTTCTAGAAGCCATATTTCGCTCAGAATTATTTCAAAATACAGTAACTATTTGAAAAATAGCGTAACATATGTCATGCATCTTTTAGCAGTATAAAAAGTAGAATTATTTTGCATTTTATTAATTTTTAATAAGTTATATAGTAAAAATGAAACGGAGCAAATAACGGTTTCCCAAAAATATATTTATTCACAAATATCTTAAGAACCCGATGTGATAGAGATAAACGGATTTCAAATTTGAAATCAGCGCAAGAAACTGACCTAAGAACACTTATTCTTATATAAGAAAGAAAAATGTTGTTTGTCAGTGTTATTAGTTACAACATGCGACAGTTGCCGTTAGACGTTGTTTTTTCCAGAACGTCGCATTTTCAAAAACGCCAAGCGAGGATACCCTCCCCATTGCCAAAGGCTTTTTCGTTACTCCGTCCTAATTTTTAAATATAACATAAAACCGTTTTGGCTGTCGGCCAACACGTGTTTCATTAAAAACAAAAGACGGGAGACAAAGTGAAGAGAGGGGGTTAGTATGGAAAAAGTTTAAACCCACTTGGGTATTTTCAAACTGAAACGAATGAGTGCAGGGGAGTGAATGGGACTAAAGAAAGACAGAAAACGTAGATAATGTTATGCATTCTATAGAAGGATGAATAAAAAGGAAAAGACACAATGGAATTAAAAGCGATAATGTTGTTTATTCAGTACTATTTCCTATAAAAACGTATCTAGACTTATAAATAAAGTGAAAAGTACAAAGATGAAAACTTAGATAAAGACGTAGATGAAAATATACTGGATAGATAAATTACACTAGCCTGATTAATAATTACTTTTCATCATTGAAATCGCTTCAAAAGTGACTGAGTTATCGCATAAAATAAAATTTTGACAACAGGTAGACGAACACACTGATATCCTAGCTCAATTTAAAAGTAACATTTTTCTAGTCGTGGTTGGAAACAAGTCAAATTGGCTTGCCTCATTTTGATAGACACTACTAGGAGAAAGGGAGAGGTAACTTTGAAGTTTTGCCAGCCCAAAGCAACTGACGAACTTATTTGAAAAACGTACATAAATGTTTGGGATTTTCAAAAAAAGAGTGAAATAGGAGTAGTTTAAACTGATTGGTTAATGTTAGAATAGACATAGGGGAAATAAAACTAATGCATCTGCTATGCAGGGTGCCACTTGACAAATAATTTCCTACAAGGAAGGTTCAAGGCAAAGCAATTAGTGACCGAAATTGCCTTTGCGTCTGAAGCAGCAGCTATCTAAAAGTGACCCATTGATAGCCTGTTAACCTTTAACAAAGTGTGTGATTATTTCATCGATTGCGGTAAGATGAATAACCTTTTTAATACATTATTAAATGTAGAGGCCAACCCAGATAGGGCGCCATAACATCGTGTGTGTACGACATTTTGCCTTTGTGGAAGATTGCGACATACTAGGAGCACAGGCATGTCTAAGCAGACTTAGGAAGCAAATCAAACTAAATTTGAGTTGAATAATGTCATACATATTTTGACTGTAAGACCAGAAATTCAGTGGCAGGCCTAAGGTTATATTAACTCTGGAGGAAAAGAAAAGATTGTATTTTAGCTGAAGAAGAAGATGATGTATATTGACAGGGGCGTTGAGACTATGTGGAAAAGAAGATACCCACTGTTCATGAAGACGTCAAAATAAAGTTAAAGACTGTAGCTAATTTAGTTAGCTCATTTATCTGATCACAATATTTATTTAATGATGTTAAATTGGTAGTGGTGGAGATAATCAGATGGAGACTTAGGGAGGCTTGTTCTTCTTGTTTCAGGGTTACATCACCCAGTATCAAGTTGGTCAGAAGTCGGAGCTGCAGAATATGAGGCAACTTACCGGTTGTTTCTATATCGAAGCATAAAAGTATTCGGAGTCTCCAGTATACACTGCAGTGAAGGAGTGTGCAGTTTTCTCGAACCAGTCATCCAGGGTCTACAAGGATTTTCAGATAAGCCTAAATCTTGTGGGCTTATATGCTAGCTCAATGTGTTTAATCTCCACCCTATTCAGTAACAGTTTGTGATATGATGTGAAAACCAGTTTTTCCCAATATTGACTCTTCATGGAACAGTATTTTCGAACAGGGAATAAACGATTATAAATATTAACATATTAAGATATATTGGACAGATGTCCTTCTTGTGTATTTAATTTGGTATAAAACCACATTTTCTATTTTAAGTTTTAAACATTCCTGTCCTACAAAAATTTGAGGGACAGGAAATTAAAATTGTATTTACATATATATATCATAACTTTAAACCCAGTCTTGTTTATTCGATTTTAGTGAGTTAAAATTGTATTTGTTTAACGCAATTATCACTACATTTTCATTACCCTAGACATCAAGCCATATAAATAACATCACAAACACTAGATACCCAAAGTAAATCGCATAGTGAGATCGTAGGGTGGTAGCAGTCAGATACCCTGAGAACATCATCTTCAACTATTAGACTCAGGGACTTGCATAGCTGACCTCACTCTGTAGACACATACTGACTACTTTTCTTTAACATCAAAACCCACCACACAGAATAAGCAAAAACAATACTGCTTTGGCTGAGTATGTTAACTTTGTAATTCTGCCGATTCTTCTGTGAAGGATTTAAGCACATCTTAAGTTCAGCTGATTTACTCAGTGGAATTCTATTATTTTCATAGCTCTGTTTAGAGTGCTTGTAGTAATTTGACTGAGACAAACATGCAGTAACTTTAAAATGATTAAATCGAAGTTAAATTTGTAACATTACAAATAACAAATTTTAATAATCACTTTAGGTTTTAACAGTTGGAAATAATTTGAATAGTTATGTATCAAGAAAAGTTATCATCTCAGTCTTTAGGGAATGTGAGATATTACAAGAAGTTCAAGTGGCAGCATGTATTTGAACTTAGCTGCCAATGACGGTTCTGCTCCTTCTTATGGGTTGGTTCTTTTCACTCTGCTCACGCTCGTCTCTAATCAAGGTTGTCGGGGGTAGCTCGTTTCCCAGAAACGCCAATGAGAGTCTACCACGTGCGTCCTTCGTCTTAAAGCTTAGGCCATTGTTCCCTTCTTGTTCCAGAGATAGTACTTTCTGATGGTACCACCAATAAGCCAATCCTGGCTACACACTTTACCCTCGATGAGAATTAAATTTAATCCCTCGGGATAAAACTTTCTTTACATGTAAAAAGAATAGCTTTCATAGTTACTTTATATTTAAATGAAAAGGTTAATAATACAGATAGAGTCTGTTTACATATACATCTCCACTGATTGAAAAGTGTTCACAATATAAATTGAATATGTTTTCATTTATGTTTACACTGATTGAAAATTTTGAAACTTCCATTGCTTTAAAATGAATATTTTCACACATAAATTTACACTGGTTTAAGCTTGAAAACTTACATTAATTTTAAAGTGACTATGTTTATAGGGACATTTACACTGCTTTGAAAATGTAAGTATTATATTTAGAATGTACACCATTTCTTTCATCTGATAAGTGCAGATGTGATGAAAGGGAAATGATCTTGGGAAATACGTGTTGAGTAGAGTTAATTTTGGGTTAGAGTACTTGCTTACAGATTGGTATGGATTTGTTTAAAGATATCTCCTCTTGGTTTCGTGGAAGACAGTATGTCAGATAGCAGGTGAACTCTGGTCATAATGAACTGTTTCTGTACTGGTTTTGAGTGATGTGTGAATAGCTCTCGCGGCTAATGTCCGCAGGGATTTTTGAGAGCAGTGTTAAGAGAACAGTAGATTCTCGTGACTGTGTGAACGGGGTGTGTTCCCGTGGGTTCAGTCTATGCAGGGTTTTTGACTGAGGTGGTCAGCCCTAAGGTGGTTTTTGGATAATGTATGCCTGCGCAGGGCTATAGAGATTTTGTAGGCCTTGATTATTATATATCTGCCGTAGATGCAGTATTTGTGCACTGATGTGAAGTATAGAGATTTTGTAGGCCTTGATTATTATATATCTGCCGTAGATGCAGTATTTGTGCACTGATGTGAAGTATAGAGATTTTGTAGGCCTTGATTATTATATATCTGCCGTAGATGCAGTATTTGTGCACTGATGTGAAGTATAGAGATTTTGTAGGCCTTGATTATTATATATCTGCCGTAGATGCAGTATTTGTGCACTGATGTGAAGTATAGAGATTTTGTAGGCCTTGATGATTATATAACTGCCGTAGATGCAGTATTTGTGCACTGATGTGGAGTAGAGATTTTGTAGGCCATGATTATTATATAACTGCCGTAGATGCAGTCTTTGTGCACTGATGTGGAGTAGAGATTTTGTAGGCCATGATTATTATATAACTGCCGTAGATGCAGTATTTGTGCACTGATGTGAAGTATAGAGATTTTGTAGGCCTTGATTATTATATAACTGCCGTAGACGCAGTCTTTGTGCACTGATGTGAGGAGTAGAGATTTTGTAGGCCAGGATGTGTAAGGGCCGTATGGTGTGTTAACTACATTATGAAGATTCATGTTTCGATGTAACTGTATTCGTCTAGATCTACGTGATGTTATAACTGTAATAAACCATGGTTAAAATATCATCAGACGTTACACCATTCCATGACTTGGTGTGTGCGCTACTGTGAGTGACTGTCCCAAACCACACTCACCTTCTTCACCATAATTAATTACATATAACATTTGGATTCTCCTTCACTAAAAAAGTATATAATTATCAGTGGTGGACCAAACCAACGGGTCGTAACACCCACATTACATTCGCGTAACAAGAGGGTAAATTCTAATTTTACATTACCTGGGAGAGATGTAGATCACTGTGTACCATTTATCCATTCAAGCGAGCCTAGACAGTACGTTAACCCACCGTGTCATGATGTCACCTTGCGTGTTGATGAGATGTTCGCAAGACCTCGAAGGAATTTTTTTTTTGTTTTTTAAAGGTCCTGTTTATTTTTTGTTCTGTTTACAAACACTGAATGTTATTGTATTCTTTAGTATAGAACTTTATATGTTGTTAATGAAATATTATGTAATCTTTGTAACATTTGATTGCCATAATTATTTGTTGGTTGTTACTTATATGACTGTATTTTAATTATGCATTAAATAATTTCTATGCACAAACTTATGTACTGAGACAATGTAATAGTCATTTTCATAGATAGTCCTGAGTGTTTATTCACTACTTAAAATTTTGTTTTGTTTTTTCATCATGGATTTGATACCATGTTTAATTAACATATTTATATACAGATTATTTGAATTAATTGTTTAGTGAAAGGTAATTTTAAACATAACTTGTATGTATTATTAATGTTTTTTCGTTGAAGTTAAGGACGTATTCTGAAACTTGGTTTCCATTTTTTCTCAATTATGACATTTGATAATTTAAACGATTCGATTTTTTTGTCAGCTAGAATTAACTTAAATTTCCTATTAAATTAAGTGGGTAGAATTAACAGCGACGGCTGATACTCTTGTTCATTTAAAGAATTTAAATATCTGATTATAATACATAGTTAAGATAAATAATATTACACTTATATATATTTATAACTTCGTTTGTAGTTAACAGTTTATTACCCAATGTGACATTTCTTTGATGTATTTTTTTTTAAAAAAAGAAGAGAAAAAAAAACTTACACGTTTTGATGTGTGTCTATTTAAAGATAAGATTATTTTTATGTTACTCAGCTAATTTAATTGTTAGTTATTAATTATAGCTACATATTACTTAGAAATAAAAATACTATTTTTATTTAACCTAAAGAGAAGAAACATTTTTTTGTATTGTAAATTTTTGGAAAATGTGTTTTGAACATTGTGATATTTATTTTTTTCTGCGCCAGCGCTAGATTGTATGTTAGGGTTACTATTATGTAGTGACATTAATTCTTTGAAAATGTTTTGATGTTCGGATGTATTTTTTGGTTGTTAGCGCTTGACTATGCGTCAATGCGGAACTTGTGTTATCGTTAATAATTTTTTGTTTGGGTGATATTTGATGTAATTTATTTTTAGTTATGTATAAGTTTATAATTTAGTTAAATTACTTATTATGCTGTGCTTGTCATAAGCTTTCTTTTTTGTGTTAGTATATAAATATACTTTAGCATTTTTGTATTTTACAATACGTTGTTATATTTGGATAGTTATTGTTAGGTGTTGTTACCAACTTTCTTTACATTTGCATCTTTACTGTCATCTCTCTTTGTTGACTATTCGTCATTTCTTTACATCTTGTCTGTTGTCTTTTCAATATTGTCTGATATTTTGTTTATGCTTCTGTGTTTCATCTTTGATGTAATTCATACTTCTAGTATACTTTTTTCGTGTTACGCTATTTATACTTTCATTCTTTGTAGTGTTAAGTTAATTATATGACTTTAGATAATGTAATTGGTTCTTATAGTTCTATTTGTTTTACATGTATGGAATTGTTGTCTTCATTGTCATCTTATGATTCTATTTGATTCTTATCATATTCCCATTTCATATTTTGTCTTTTCTCGTATGATAATTTATTTTCTGTTTAGTTTGTACTATGTATACTTAGTTTGGTTTTGTATTAGATTAATTTTTTTGGTATGCTTGAATGAGCATGTTGGATGATTTAGTCGTTATCTTACATTTATTGATGATATTTTTGTAGATGTACTATGTTCTCTTGTCATAGGTATATTTTTGTAGGTAATTGATAGAACTTCATTAATTTTTAAAAAAATTTTTGGGAATTAATTTAAGAGGTATCTGATATAACTTCATTGACCGTTAAATTTTTGGGAGTTAATTTTCAACAAAAAAAAAAATGATATAATCATTTTTTTTTCCCTGGGAGTGTGGCAAACTGATAAGTGCAGATGTGATGAAAGGGAAATGATCTTGGGAAATACGTGTTGAGTAGAGTTAATTTTGGGTTAGAGTACTTGCTTACAGATTGGTATGGATTTGTTTAAAGATATCTCCTCTTGGTTTCGTGGAAGACAGTATGTCAGATAGCAGGTGAACTCTGGTCATAATGAACTGTTTCTGTACTGGTTTTGAGTGATGTGTGAATAGCTCTCGCGGCTAATGTCCGCAGGGATTTTTGAGAGCAGTGTTAAGAGAACAGTAGATTCTCGTGACTGTGTGAACGGGGTGTGTTCCCGTGGGTTCAGTCTATGCAGGGTTTTTGACTGAGGTGGTCAGCCCTAAGGTGGTTTTTGGATAATGTATGCCTGCGCAGGGCTATAGAGATTTTGTAGGCCTTGATTATTATATATCTGCCGTAGATGCAGTATTTGTGCACTGATGTGAAGTATAGAGATTTTTGTAGGCCTTGATTATTATATATCTGCCGTAGATGCAGTATTTGTGCACTGATGTGAAGTATAGAGATTTTGTAGGCCTTGATTATTATATATCTGCCGTAGATGCAGTATTTGTGCACTGATGTGAAGTATAGAGATTTTGTAGGCCTTGATTATTATATATCTGCCGTAGATGCAGTATTTGTGCACTGATGTGAAGTATAGAGATTTTGTAGGCCTTGATGATTATATAACTGCCGTAGATGCAGTATTTGTGCACTGATGTGGAGTAGAGATTTTGTAGGCCATGATTATTATATAACTGCCGTAGATGCAGTCTTTGTGCACTGATGTGGAGTAGAGATTTTGTAGGCCATGATTATTATATAACTGCCGTAGATGCAGTATTTGTGCACTGATGTGAAGTATAGAGATTTTGTAGGCCTTGATTATTATATAACTGCCGTAGACGCAGTCTTTGTGCACTGATGTGAGGAGTAGAGATTTTGTAGGCCAGGATGTGTAAGGGCCGTATGGTGTGTTAACTACATTATGAAGATTCATGTTTCGATGTAACTGTATTCGTCTAGATCTACGTGATGTTATAATTGTAATAAACCATGGTTAAAATATCATCAGACGTTACACCATTCCATGACTTGGTGTGTGCGCTACTGTGAGTGACTGTCCCAAACCACACTCACCTTCTTCACCATAATTAATTACATATAACATTTGGATTCTCCTTCACTAAAAAAGTCTTTAATTATCACATCTTTCCCTCCCAGCTTCACAGGGAACCTGGAACTACTTTATGCTTTTAGTTCTCTTTACGAAACTATCAATAAAGTAATCACCAGCCCGTGAAGTGGTGGTTCATGAATCGTCATTCTATACGCTTAGGTTGACAGCCTTAAATGACTTTGACATCCAATAGCGAGTTTCACCCATTAAACTTCACATGGTAATATATACATATATATGTTAGTTCACATGTTAGTAATAAAATATGAAATGTAAATCACAACTTTCGCCAATCCTGGCTCTAGACTAGTTGCTTAGATGAATAAAAGACACGAGTCGGTCTCTTACACGCGTCTGGAGTGTCTTTAATTTGACAACAGACTCCCTCTCTGACTCCGTGTGTTTTTTCAGTTTGCTAGTCCCAGTGTTCCTTATTAAAATGTAAAGATTTCCTGTGTTTTGTAAGTTTTATTTGGTTCTCCAATAAAGGTCTGGTTAAAAAAAGAAATTATGAATCTAATCTTCACTCTGGCGAGGTCTGATGCTGTCTTGGCGAGCGTGACTTTCACAGTGAAAAAAACTGCGAAATGGTCAGACTAAATTCCTATCTTCCCACGCGTGGTTGTTATGAATCTAATAAAAAAAATCCAATCATTTCAAATCATGCAGACAGGGTGGGATATTTCCAAATAGTCCCACGTGAAATAAGGTGCGTGTCTACAAAGGTCACGTATACCATATATGGACATCTGATACCTTGCATACACTCTCACAGGCATACAATTTTTGTCTAACTTTCAACCACAGTTCCAACCCCTTAGATGTGCTCGAAAATTAAGGCACTCTCTCTAAAATAGAAAAAAGTGCGCAAATGACGGTGTGCAAAGTGTGACAGACCGACCGACCGAAGTACCTTACGGCAGGATTTATGGTATTGGATTATTTTAAAACGAGATTAAAAACAACAGGTGCTAATCCGAGATTCACACAAGTATGCTACGTCTTTTAGCAACGAGGCCAGAGTTCCTTATAGATCAGTGGTTCTCAAACCTTTCATTAGCCAGACTCAAATTTCACAGTCGGTGAAGTAATGTTTCCCGCGACTCTTTTTAAGGTCTCGACCCATTGCCTCAGATTTTACCACAAAGTCTAAGAAAACTGTTGTTAGAGCTCGACACAGTCTAAGATACCTGTCTGGTAATTAAACACAAGGTCTAAGAATACCGCTTCAGAATTCAGTGCATGTTCTAAACCAAAACAGTATCAAAATATAATACAAGGTCTAAGAACATTGTCTCGTAATTCAATATAAGGTCTAAGAACAATGTCTCATATCTCAATATAAGGTCTAAGAACAATGTCTCGTAATTCAGTATAATGTCTAAGAATCGCCTACGACCATTGTCTTGTAATTCCATATACGGTCTAAGAACGATGTCTTAATAATTCAGTATAAGGTCTAAGAAAAATGTCTCGTAATTCAATATAACGTCTAGGAACAATGTCTCCTAATTCAATATAGGGTCTAAGAACAATGTCTCGTAATTCAATATAAGGTTTAAGAACTGTTATGATTAAAATTCATAACGATTGTGTCGGTATAATAGGTAGCTCGACATAATTCTTTGTTTGTTTATTTTATACGGAGTCCCTTATTAATACAGGAAGTGAAGTCATGCCGATATGGTTTATTTGGCAGACGTGAAACTAAAATGCAGAAGTGAGGAGATTGGCTGCTGGAGTCTTCTACCATTGTGTGTCATGGCGAGTAGACGCATGTGTTTGAGCTCCTGAATTACAGCGCATATCCCTGTGTCATTCCATCACTAGTACATCAAGATCTGTGAGGTGTATCTAGTTATCTGCATTTACAGGGAGTATAGCTTCTCAGTGTCGAGTGTGAATATATATTAAAAATGTTGAGAATGAAAAGGACAGCGTTCCAGACATGAACGGACTGCCTAGCGTTATATCAACGACTGCATATAATATGTCATTTGTATATTGGCCTGAACTGTACTGAATTTGGAGCAGCGTTATAGTATTAATAAAAATGTATACCGTCCACTTCGTCCGTTGTGGCTCAAATCAGTGTGTTTGATGTTGGCCTGTTTCGGTGTCTGATACGTCTACTACCCTAGAAGTGAACTTGACCACAGGAACCATCCTGTCACTACATATTAACTTTAACCATATAAAAGACACTCAACAAGAACATTGTCTCGCAATTCAATATAAGGTCTAGGAACATTGTCTCATATCTCAATATAAGGTCTAGAAACAATGTCTCGTAATTCAATATAAGGTCAAAGAACAATGTCTCGTAATTCAGTATTAGCACCATTGTCTCGTAATTCCATATAAGGTCTAAGAACGATGTCTTATAATTCAATATAAGGTCTAAGAACAATGTCTCATATCTCAATATTAGATCTAAGAACAATGTCTCATATCTCAATATAAGGTCTAAGAACAATGTCTCATATCTCAATATAAGGTCTAAGAACAATGTCTCATATCTCAATACTAGGTCTAGGAACAATGTCTCGTAATTCAATTAAAGATCTAAAAACAATGCCTCGTATTTCAATATAAAGCCTAGAAACATTGCCTCCTAATTCAATATAAGGTCTAAGAACAATCTCTCATATCTCTGTAGTGAAATTGACAGAGATACAACGGTAAAATTCCTCCAAGGATAACATTTAAGGATAAAAACATAATGCGTAGGCTGCTGATGTACATGATCGCCTAGACCGCGGGTCATCACCCTCCATAAAATTGACTTGCTAGACAGGAGGGGAACGGAGGATCAAAAAGGAAAAAATATGACTGGAAAGATTGCGTAGCAAGGCTAAGGAGACGCAATTGGGGGGGATGGAGGAAAGTAAAAAATCCACGTCCCCAAATTGACACGAGGTACGGAATTGGACGTTTTGCGATACCAAGAGCTTGATTTGAATTTGAGCGGAAGAACGCCGATGTCTGAAAAAATTACAAAAAAAATTAAAAAGTAATTTTTCTTAATATTAATGTTAGGAATATAAAAATTAGCTGGCCGGATGGCCTATTCTGAGCAATGAACTAATATGGTTTTAATTTTACAGACGGATAGATAATATTGAAAATAATGACAAAAGACAGTGTAGTTTACATCAGCCACAGACTGCGTTGAATCTAACATATCGTTATTTGCACACAAAAACACAACTTTTAGACGCAGGTGTTCAAATCTGGTTAGCATAGAAGTGAAGGGACAAAGGTGGAAGCTGTGTCTAAAAATAACTTTTTACGACAAAATTTTAAGGGGAGAGAAAGGTTGCTTCAAAAATCAAGCACATTTTTTTTAGAAACACAAGTAGAGACGGACAGACTAACAGATAACCATCCATACTTGACTGAAGCATGACTGAAATGACTTTGGTGTAGAAATTTGAAATTAAAAATAAATCTAGGCAGTGATTGGCCACAGACAATCATATCATTAGCGCTCAGACGCGAAAGTGGGGTCATTTTCTCAATAGTTGTTCATAGATAAACACAGATTTTAAAGTGTGGTGAATTCCTTGGGAACGAAATTAAAAGAAGTTTAAGGACGCCATACTAGAGCCAGCAGCTCAGCTGAGTTTTGCTAGCAATTCTGTGTATTTATTCATAATCTGGTAAGATTGAAATTATTTCCTTATGTATTTTAAATATTGTTTCATGTTCGAGTGATTTGATACTGCCATATCATAATCTAGCCTTACAAACAAGTAGGGATTTTGCTCTAGACCCCCCGCCCTAGTCAGGGTCTAGGGACCAACAAGGTACATAAACTACAGCAAGGATTATGCAAGATAGAGCAAGCGTTGAAACAGATTACCTATCCTCTTTTAGGGAAGAAAACTAATACATATTTTTCAGAATCTATAGTCTGGGAGGATCTAGCTGATGTAAACCCACCATGGTAACTGTGCTGTTTGGTCAGAGAGATCTGACCTGTCTGTATGATGTGGTTGTTGTGTCAGTGTGATGTCCAGACGTGGGTAGAGAATAGATTTTGACACATAGCCCATACTTTGATTGCAGAGCTGCGAGTTTCTGTCGACGTCAAAGCAGTGTCTCTTCGGGTGGTGAATTACTCGAGTGTATCTGTGCAGTTCTTGTGACAGAGACCACCATTATTGCCCGCCAGCACGGAGAGGTGGGACCGCAAGTTTTCAGCACCAGAGCTACAAAAGATGAGTGAGCCTCTGGTCTGCTGGACATTCACCAACTATTGGTAGTGACTAATATCCCCATAAAAATTCCCACCATTTTCTGGACAAGGTGTAGTCAATATAGACAGGTGTGATGAGGCCACCCCAACAGCATAAATAGTAACTATCCTCCCAAAGAGATGACTACTCGAACTTTTTTTAATAAAACTAACTAGTCTAGTACTTAAATATGTACACTTTTGTATTTATTATGTAACATTCCATGCATAATTTTCATAAATTTTCAATCCTTCTTTTTAAAACAAGTTCTGGTCAAAATAAAACTTGATCCAGAACAAATAAATGTAATATAATTATATCAAAAACTTTACACACGTGAGTTAGTTCAGTGTATTGTAACACTTGTTAATCTTATTAGTCTTCTTAAATGCCTGTGGGTGTATTTATAACTAACACACCACATTACACATCATTACCCTAGACACTTTACGTAGCCACATTCATTAAGAAAAAAAAAAAATTAAGTGTGAGGTCGTAGTGGTAGCAAGAAAGGCCTTCTGATAATTCTCAACTACATTTTATCTCAGGAGCCTTCACAGCTGGCCTCATACAAGTTACATGTAGTAATAACACCATCATACAATACCATCAACACCACTACATAAATTGGGGTCTTGTCCAGGGATAATTAGCCCAACAGTAAAAATTAGGATCTCCTGGTGGGAGAAATAAAAGTAGGGAAATAAATTGTAAAATTTCCTTTAAAATTAAAAGTGTCCCTGCAGATAAAAGTTGGTGAATCTTCACAGCCAGTAATAATTAATTAGTTAACTGGTTAGTTAGAATTAGTTAGACTATAGTCATATAGTAATTAGAAGTACTTAGTGTATTTACTGGTTAGAGATTTATCTTGTATATTATTATATTGTCCAAAAAGTATGGCAGAGCTAGCAAAGTTTAGATCAGCTGCTGTGCTCACTGCGAAGGAGATGGGGATGGATGGTCAAATTTTAATTCAATACGTAACGACTGAATGTGATAAATATATTGAAGGGAAGATAGAAAGGTAGCTGAAGAGAAGAGGTTACAAATTGAGGCTGATAGAGAAATTAAGAGGCTGCAGATTGAGGCAGAAGAAAAACGACAGCAAAGGGAGGCAGAAGAAAAACGACAGCAAAGGGAGGCAGAAGAAAAAAGGTTGACTGCCGAAAGGGAGGCAGAAGATAAAAAGGCCGAAAGGGAGGCAGAAGATAGAAGGTTGCAGAGGGAGCACGAATTACGACTAAGGGAGCTGGAATTACAAGGCCCGGCCCCTGAAAATGGTGCCAGCCCTTTTGCCTCAGATGCTACGCCCAGTATGGGAGCCTCAAACTCAGCTATGGGGTTTCATTTAGACCATTTTGTTGAAAAAGACGATGACATAGAGGGGTACCTAGGACGTTTTGAGTTATTAGCTACTACATATGGGTTAGAGAGAGAGAGGTGGAGCTTAAAGCTATCACAGGGATTGAGGGGTACTTCTTATGAAGTATTTGCCAAAATGAACAGGGAAGACCAAGACAATTATGACATGTTAAAGCAGGCTTTGTTATTAAGGTACGAGAAGAATGGTGAATTTTATCGTAAGAAATTTAGAAATGCCAAACTGTTGTCTGGGGAGACATACCACCAATTCTCTGCCAGACTAGAAACCTATTTGGAGAAATGGACGGCTCTGGGGAAGACCCAAGATCTTAAAGAAATGATCATGATTGAGCAATTGAGAGAGTCCATGGCTCCAGACATGAGAAAATTTCTCATGGAACAAGGTGCAGAGAAGTTGGGGGAAATTTTAAATGTTGCTGAGAGGTATCAGGCAGCTCAGGCAGAGGTAAGTGGTGCTAAAAAGAAGCACATAGACAATTTTAAAGCTCCACAGCAATTTAATAAATTTGATAATAGAGAGCAGGGAAATACAGGTAGGACAAACTTTGAGCGGCCAAGAAATGACTATCGCGACAGAAACTCACAGTTCAATGACCAAAAGTTCAATGAAAGAAAACCGTTGAACCAAGGAAAAAGATGGTGTAAATGGTGCAAGAAGGATAACCATAACACCGAATTTTGTAGAAGGAAACCTTCAAACATTGCTGCAATGAAGTCGGGGACGCAAAGATTAAAGGTTAATCCTAAGGGACAACAGGAACCTTATCACCCCCCAGTTTGTGAGGATGTTATTTGTAATGGGGTCACCATAAGGTGCCTTTATGATACAGGTTTGGATTATGATTCAGTTGTGAAGTCTAGCCTAGTGGACCCAAGTCAGTATACCACAGAAACAGTGGAAATACAAGGGGCGACTAAGGACATACCACTCATGACACTTCCCATCGCAAGGATAACGGTGAAAACTCGCTATGTGGAAGGAGAAATCAGAGCAGCAGTGATAGATGAACCAATCTACCCTCTGATATTGGGGTGTAGATACGTCTTCTTGGGGAATCCCGAGAAACCTGTGATCATGGCGACAGTGCAGACCAGGTCACAGAAGAAGGAGGAAGAAGGTGAACCTATAAATGCTCATCCAGAGGAGATGAGGAAGGCGCAGGCTGAGGATAGGACACTCAAGCCCTGTTTTAAAAAAATTGCCCAAATGCCACACACCTCCGAGCAAGGGGGAATATTTCATGAAGAACAAACTCTTATACAGGAAGGCCGGAACTGGAACAAAATGGTCACAACCAGCTGGTTCTTCCCACTTCATATAGAGATAAAGTGATGGAACTCGGGCATGCGATTCCCTTCAGTGGTCACATGGGGATCAGCGCCACAGGACAGCGTATAGCTTGTCATTACTTCTGGCCAGGGATAACGGAGGATATAAAAAGATATGTCAAATCCTGCCCAGAATGTCAAAGGGTAGCTCCAAAGCACTGGACTGCTCCTGCAACTCTAGGGGAAATGCCCATAGTGGGAACACCTTTTGAGAGGGTTGCAGTGGATATTGTAGGACCTCTCACTCGGACCAAGAGGAGGAACAGTTACATCCTTACTCTGGTGGACACTTGTTCTATGTGGGGAGAGGCGGTAGCCCTGCCATCAATTGATTCAAAACATGTAGCAGAGGCACTACTTACAATATTTACCCGATTAGGATTCCCGCATCAAATCTTGACGGATAATGGTTCTCAGTTCAAGGGGAAACTAACGGAAGAAGTTTTTAAGCTATTTCAAGCCAGGCACTTTCATTGTAGTCCGTACCATCCACAAGGGAACGGCCAGGTAGAGAGGTTCAACGGGACTCTCATTTCTATCCTGAGAAAGCTGGCACACGAAAAACCGGATCTGTGGGATCAATTCCTGCCCGCCGCATTGTTTGCGTACCGGGAGGTACCACATAGTTCAACCGGGATGGCTCCCGCAACTCTGCTATTTGGGAGGCCAATAAAAGGTCCATTAGAAGCCCTATTAAGGACCTGGACAGATGAGAAGGCGGAAGAGACTGTTACCTCATCGTATCAATACGTGAACGAACTGACCACTCGTTTGAAAGCTGGATGGAAACTGGCAAATGATAATTTGAAACAAGCCAGGAAGAAACATGCAGCATATTTTAATAGGAAGGCAAAGGACAGGGAACTGGCAGTCGGAGAGAAGGTGCTGCTTTTACTACCCGGAAGCCAGAATAAATTACAAATTGGTTGGCAAGGTCCATATACGGTTCTAGAGAAGGTGTCTAGAACAAACTATAAAATTGACAAAAAGGGGAAGGAAAAAGTTTATCATGTAAACCTGTTAAAGAAGTATCTGGACAGACCACTCCAGGAAAGCACCCCCTTATTGACCTTGGCTATTGCAACCCAGATGCAAAAGGAACCACTCACCTCACATGAATACCCATTACATCCTTGTGAAACCGCAGCACAGGTAAAAGTCAGTAAGCACCTGACTAAAAACCAGAGGGAGAGAGTTCAAAAGGTTCTGGAGGAACATACAGATGTATTAACAGATAAACCAGGCCATACAAATTTGCTACAGTATGACATGAAACTGGTAGACTCAAACCCAATCTGTATGAGAGCCTATTCTATTCCGTTCGCGAAGGAGAAGGCATTAAAGGAAGAAATAGATTATTTATTGAAGGAGGGGATTATTTCGCACAGTGAATCATCTTTTAGTTCTAGTGTCGTTTTGTTGAGGAAAACCGTCTGGGGAACACAGACTGTGCATAGATTACAGGAAACTGAATGCTGTCACAGAAGGACAAGTGGATCCATTACCAGACACAAAACAGTTATTTGCCAGACTGAACAAGGCAAAATACTTTTCAAAAGGTGGATCTTAGTAAAGGCTATTACCAGATCCCAGTGAAGCCTGAAGTGAGACCTTATTTGGCTTTTAGCACTTCGGATGGACATTATGAATTCAATATGCTACCATTCGGACTGAAAAATGCTCCGAGTGTGTTTTCAAGGATGATGCGAAAATTGTTGGACCCCCTGAATAACCCATGTATCACAAATTTCATGGATGATATTCTCGTCGCCACAGAGACATTTGAAGAACACATTGAAGCTCTGGAGATGTTGTTTGATAGACTTCGGGAGGCGAACTTAACTGCTAGGCCAACAAAATGTTGTATTGGATGCAAAGAGTTGGAATTCTTGGGACACACTGTATATCAGGGTAATATGACCCCTGATCCTAAGAACTTGGAAAAACTGCAGAGAGCACCTAGGCCGCAAACAAAAAAGGACGTGCGATCATTTGTGTCGTTATGCGGATTTTATCAGAAATACATCAAGAATTTTAACGCTATTTGTGCTCCTCTGACTGATCTGACTCGCAAGGGACTTCCAGATAAAATTATTTGGACTGCACAATGTGAATTAGCGTTCCAAGAGTTAAAGGAAAAACTCACTAGCAAGCCTATTCTCAAACTGCCTGATTTGACACAGGACTTTGTCTTAAGAACCGATGCAAGTAATGTAGGACTTGGAGGGGCTTTGTTGCAAAGATCATCTTCACCTGATGGGGAACTGAAACCAGTCGCTTATGCAAGCCGTAAATTGAATAAGGCGGAACAAGGATACTCCACAAGCGAAAAAGAATGTTTAGCATTAATCTGGGCAATAAAGAAGTTTCAAATCTATCTATATGGTAGGACATTTGTGGTGGAGACGGATCATCAGCCTCTCGTGTTCTTGTCTCAGGCTAAGCATGAAAACGCAAGATTGCTGAGGTGGTCTTTATTGCTTCAACCTTATCAGTTTAGTATCCAATATATCCCCGGCAAATTGAATGTCGGTGCAGATTTCCTCAGTCGGCACCCCTGTGATCAAAATTAGAGTAGTGGCAGACGTGAGGAGTAATTTTACCTATGTGTATCGCTGGTTTTGGAACTTGCCATAGGCATGTTTTCAGGTGGGGAGATGTGTAGTGAAATTGACAGAGATACAACGGTAAAATTCCTCCAAGGATAACATTTAAGGATAAAAACATAATGCGTAGGCTGCTGATGTACATGATCGCCTAGACCGCGGGTCATCACCCTCCATAAAATTGACTTGCTAGACAGGAGGGGAACGGAGGATCAAAAAGGAAAAAATATGACTGGAAAGATTGCGTAGCAAGGCTAAGGAGACGCAATTGGGGGGGATGGAGGAAAGTAAAAAATCCACGTCCCCAAATTGACACGAGGTACGGAATTGGACGTTTTGCGATACCAAGAGCTTGATTTGAATTTGAGCGGAAGAACGCCGATGTCTGAAAAAATTACAAAAAAAATTAAAAAGTAATTTTTCTTAATATTAATGTTAGGAATATAAAAATTAGCTGGCCGGATGGCCTATTCTGAGCAATGAACTAATATGGTTTTAATTTTACAGACGGATAGATAATATTGAAAATAATGACAAAAGACAGTGTAGTTTACATCAGCCACAGACTGCGTTGAATCTAACATATCGTTATTTGCACACAAAAACACAACTTTTAGACGCAGGTGTTCAAATCTGGTTAGCATAGAAGTGAAGGGACAAAGGTGGAAGCTGTGTCTAAAAATAACTTTTTACGACAAAATTTTAAGGGGAGAGAAAGGTTGCTTCAAAAATCAAGCACATTTTTTTTAGAAACACAAGTAGAGACGGACAGACTAACAGATAACCATCCATACTTGACTGAAGCATGACTGAAATGACTTTGGTGTAGAAATTTGAAATTAAAAATAAATCTAGGCAGTGATTGGCCACAGACAATCATATCATTAGCGCTCAGACGCGAAAGTGGGGTCATTTCTCAATAGTTGTTCATAGATAAACACAGATTTTAAAGTGTGGTGAATTCCTTGGGAACGAAATTAAAAGAAGTTTAAGGACGCCATACTAGAGCCAGCAGCTCAGCTGAGTTTTGCTAGCAATTCTGTGTATTTATTCATAATCTGGTAAGATTGAAATTATTTCCTTATGTATTTTAAATATTGTTTCATGTTCGAGTGATTTGATACTGCCATATCATAATCTAGCCTTACAAACAAGTAGGGATTTTGCTCTAGACCCCCCGCCCTAGTCAGGGTCTAGGGACCAACAAGGTACATAAACTACAGCAAGGATTATGCAAGATAGAGCAAGCGTTGAAACAGATTACCTATCCTCTTTTAGGGAAGAAAACTAATACATATTTTTCAGAATCTATAGTCTGGGAGGATCTAGCTGATGTAAACCCACCATGGTAACTGTGCTGTTTGGTCAGAGAGATCTGACCTGTCTGTATGATGTGGTTGTTGTGTCAGTGTGATGTCCAGACGTGGGTAGAGAATAGATTTTGACACATAGCCCATACTTTGATTGCAGAGCTGCGAGTTTCTGTCGACGTCAAAGCAGTGTCTCTTCGGGTGGTGAATTACTCGAGTGTATCTGTGCAGTTCTTGTGACAGAGACCACCATTATTGCCCGCCAGCACGGAGAGGTGGGACCGCAAGTTTTCAGCACCAGAGCTACAAAAGATGAGTGAGCCTCTGGTCTGCTGGACATTCACCAACTATTGGTAGTGACTAATATCCCCATAAAAATTCCCACCATTTTCTGGACAAAGTGTAGTCAATATAGACAGGTGTGATGAGGCCACCCCAACAGCATAAATAGTAACAATCCTCCCAAAGAGATGACTACTCGAACTTTTTTTTTATAAAACTAACTATTCTAGTACTTAACCATGTACACTTTTGCATTTATTATGTAACATTCCATGCATAATTTTCATAAATTTTAAATCCTTCTTTTAAAACAAGTTCTGGTCAAAATAAAACTTGATCCAGAACAAATAAATGTAATATAATTATATCAAAAACTTTACACACGTGAGTTAGTTCAGTGTATTGTAACACTTGTTAATCTTATTAGTCTTCTTAAATGCCTGTGGGTGTATTTATAACTAACACACCACATTACACATCATTACCCTAGACACTTTACGTAGCCACATTCATTAAGAAAAAAAATTAAGTGTGAGGTCGTAGTGGTAGCAAGAAAGGCCTTCTGATAATTCTCAACCACATTTTATCTCAGGAGCCTTCACAGCTGGCCTCATACAAGTTACATGTAGTAATAACACCATCATACAATACCATCAATACCACTACAATCTCAATATAAGGTCTAGGAACAATATCTCTCTCGTAATTCAATATTAGGTCGAGGAACAATGTCTCGTAATTCAATATAAGGTCTAGGAACAATGTCTCGTAATTTAAAATAGAAGTCTAGGAACAATGTCTCGTAGTTCAATATAATGTCTAAGAACAATGCCTCATATCTCAAAATAAGGTCTAGGAACATTGTCTCCTAATTCAATATAAGATCTAAGAACAATGTCTCATATCTCAATATAAACTGTAAGACCATTGCCCCAAGAATTTAAAACGACGTCTAAGAACACTGTCTAAAAAATCAGTGTAAGTCTATGTCCAGTATCTCAGAATTGAACAAGCAATCAAGGAAACTGTATCAAAATTAATTCAGAATCAAGTCTAAGAACACCCTGTCAGAATGAACACAGCCCCAGAAAAAGCTCGTAACAAGCCCACAGGACACAACACAAGATATAAGAACACGGTCGCAGAAAAGCATAAGGTCTAATAATACTGTCATATAATACTAAAACACTCTCGCAAAAAGAGCACACAATAAGGTCTTTGTTGTAGAACACAGCATGAGGTCTAAGAACACTGTCGCAAAACACAGCATAAGGTCTAAGCACATTGTTGCGGAGCACAACAAAAGGTCTAAGAACATTGTCGCAGAACTCAGCATAGGGTCTAAGAAGATTGTCGTAGAACACAGCATAAGGTTTAAGGACGTTGTTGCAGAACACGGCATTAGGTCTAAGAACATTGTCGTAGAACACAGCATAAGCTCTAAGAACGTTGTCGTAGAACGAACACAGTATAAGGTCTTAAGAAAATTGTCACAGAACACAGCATAAGGTCTAAGAACATTGTCGTAGAATGAACACAGCATAAGGTCTAAGACTATTGTCATAGAACACAGCATAAGGTCTAAGAATACTGTCATACAATACAGTATAAGGTCTAAAACACTCTCGCAGAAAGAGTATACAATAAGGTTTAAGAACACTGTCGTAGAACACAGCATGAGGTTTAAGAACATTGTGGTAAAACACAGCATAAGGTCTAAGAAAACTGTCGTAGAACATAGCATAAGGTCTTAAAACACTGTCGTAGAACATAGCATACGGTGTTAGAAGATTGTCGCAGAACACATCATAAGGTCAAAGAACATTATCGTAGAATACAGCATAATGCATAATGTCTAAGAACATTATTGTAGAACACGGCATTATGTCTAAGAACATTATCGTAGAACACTGCATACGTTCTAAGAACACTTAGTAGAACATAGCATAGGTCAAAGAACATTATCATAGAACACTGAATACAGTCTAAGAACATTGTCGCGGAACACAGCATAAGGTTTAAGAACACTGTCGCAAAAAGAGCATACAATAAAGTCTAACACATTGTTGTCGAACACAGCATAAGATCCAAGAACACAGCATAAGATCCAAGAACACAGCATTAGATCCAAGAACACAGCATAAGATCCAAGAACACAGCATTAGATCCAAGAACACAGCCTTCAGAAAGAACTCACTATCAAATTTCGAGTCATGTAATAAGCACACTGCTATAAACACGTGTACTGTATAACCGACATGGCTCGGACCTGCAGCCAGCTGAATACTTCTGGACATTCCTACAAACACACGGATAATCGCGCAAATATTGATACCCAGCCGCTTTTGGTTGTCTGGTACACAAAGGGGGTCTGTGAGGGTGGTCTGACAGAAGGTGGAAAGAAAAAGGAGAGAGGAAAAAGAAAACGGGTCTGCAGCTGGTGACATCAGCCAGCGATTTCACCTCGGGGGGTGGGGCGCAGGGGAGGGGGGAGGGGAGGATATTGAATGGAAGTTTGTATTTGTCTGTTCTAGAAATAGTAGGTGGGGATGCAGATGGTTGCCGAGGAAAGGGATAACGGGCCAGGAAATGAAAGGAAGGCTGATGGGAAAAGGAAAAAAAAAAAAGACTTACTCACATTCAGGCAACTAATTTGAGGTTGGGCGTCGGGCCGGCTGGCAACATCATCATGAAAAACAAGTTGCTTCAGAAACTACCACTTCTTCTCCTTTGATCCTTAGCCGCCGACCGTCAAAGCAGTCAGTGGCCATCATGCCTAGTGGCGTCTTGTAGGGCAACAACAAATTGATTTCACTTTGCTCGGTCGGTGGCCATCCTTCGTACAGTGCCCCAATTCTGGTTCATTCTTTGCATCTCAGCCTCCACAGTCCTCCGCCAGGTTGTTTTTGGTCGGCCTCTCTTTCGTTTTCCTTCAGGGGTCCAAAGCATAGCTGTTCTTGTGATGGCATCGGGGTCTCTTCTGAGGACATGACCAACCCAGCTATGTTGCGTGCAGACGGGATCAATGTTTCTGTGACATATTGCCAAAACTCAAGAGTATCTATTATATGCTTCAATGGAGTCTATCTTTACAGAAGATTACTCTTGGCAGAAATGTAGATAGAAGTGTAGTAAAGCTTCTATCACATGGGAGTCTTCATAAGATATTCAGATAAGCGAAAACAATGCTGGCTGTTGTAGAGCACGTTAATTCTATAATCTGCCGACACTTTTATGAAGAATTTAGCAATGGTTTATTCTAGCTCTCACCGCTGAGTTAATAAGTGGAATAATTATATAATATATATAGCTCTGTTTAGAGTGTGTGTTTAGTAACTTTGACTGAGACAAACATGTAGTACATTTAAAAGGATTAAATCGAAGTTAAATTTGTAACATTACAAATAACAAAATTTAATAATCACTTTAAGTTTTAACAGTTGGAAAATAAATTGAATAGTTATGGAAAAGTTTCACCACTTGATTGGGATTTAACTGAATAAAGGAGGTCACTTTTGGCGGCGGATATTTGCATTTAGCTGCCAATGGTAGTTTCTTCTCCTGCTGGGTCAGTTCTTTTCACTTTGCTCTCGCTCGTCTCTAGTCAAAGATTGTAGGGTGAAACTCGTTTCCCATGAAAGTCTAGGAGAGTCTTTAAAGCTGGTCTGCCATCTTAATGCGTAAACCGCTTGTCCCTGCTTGTGCCAGAAATGGTCCTTCCTGCTGGATATAATATGTTTTACATTTACCTCTCCATTGTTTGAAAAGTGTTCACATTTTAAATTTATTTATGTTTCCTTTACATTTACAATTGAGGAAAAGTTTGAAACATCTATTAATTTAAAATGAATATTTTCACATAGACATTTACGCTAGTTTAAAGCGTGAAACCATACATTAATTTTAAAGTGAATATGTTTATAGGGACATTTACACTGCTTTGAAAATGTAAGTCTTATTCTTAGAAGGTACATCATTTCTTTCATCTTTCCCTCCCTGCTCCATAGGGAACCTGGAACTACTTTATGCTTTTAGTTCTCTTTACGAAACTATCAATAAAGCAATCACCAGCCCGTGCAGTGGTTGTTCATGAATCATCATTCTATGCGCTGAGATAGCCAGTCTCAAATGACTTTGACATCCAATAGCAAGTTTCACACAATAAAATTCTCATGGTACTATATACATATATATGTTAGTTCACATGTTAGTAATAAAATATGAAATATAAATAACATCTTAGCCAATCCTGGCTACAGACTTGTCGCACAGATGAATAAAAGAGACGAATCTTTCTCTTACACGTGTCTGGGATTTCTTTTAATTTTACAAAAGATTGCCCCTTCTGACTCCGTGTTTCTTCAGTTTCCTAGTCCCGGTGTTACTTATTAAAATGTGGAGATTTCCTGTGCTTTTTTAAGTCTTATCTGGTTCTCCAATAAAAGGTCCGGATAACAAATATGAATTATGAATCTAGTTCTTCACTCTGGCGAAGGTCTGATGTTGTCTTGGCGAGCGTTCAAATCACAGAGAAATAAAACTGTAAAATTGTCAGCCTATATTCCCTCCAATGATGTTATGAATCTAATCAGAAAGATCCAGTCATTTCAAACAGGTCGGGTGTAGCACTTTCCAGATATTTCCTACACGGAAAAATTTTGCAAAAGGTCACATCTCCCATATATAGTAACATGATGTCTTGCATACACTCTCACCAACACATTTGTAGACTCATATTGTCTATAATGTAATAAATCCATGATTAATTTTTGCCAAGTGACGGGAAGCGATTATATCGCTCTTGTCTGCCCATAGGTGTCACACAGATGGTAATGTTGGTATAACAAGGATGACCCGGAAGCGCTTATGTCATAAGTTCCGCCTCGTGCACGGGTTATCATGTGTTTCACCAGACAGACACATCTGGTTCTATTTCTGACGACACGACCGTACGTGTCCTTTTGTTTGATCTCTCGCCCCTTCAGCCCTCCGGCAGTAAACGTCTTTTCTTCATATTTCTTCATTATTAGCTTGTTATGTGGCTCAAATCATGCCTTTTTATTCGTTATTTTCACTATTTTGCACTATGCTGGACATAGTATGGCGAATTCTCTAACACGCCACTCCCCTATGGCAGTAATTGCTACGGGAGTAATGCGTATCTTATTGTTTCACACTCCACTCCTAGACTGTTGTTACGATTCGCCAGGTTTGGTGACCCGGCCAGCGATAATATTTTATCGCCTAATCTGTCTGACCGCCTGTGGAATAGGGGCGGTCAAACATTTGACACCATTGGAAAGCTGTTGATCATGTTGAGACAAGCTGGTATTGTGATACGATGAAAGAAATCAATATGGTTTGACCAGGTATCTGTCTGGCAGCGGCACTCGGATAAAGGTGATAAACAGAAGTGCGTCGGAAGTCTTAGGTAAGGATATGACATCACTGTATAAGAGGCCACGCGTGTATATTAAATTTAATATTTTCAAATACGCGTGGGACGAGTAATGATAAACTTCCTCACCCAAACAGTGCTAGATAGGTTGGATTGGTTCGCCAGAATCTACTAGGATTTGATTGGAACTTTCGGCGGAAACACATCTGGGATTTGAAACTAAGGATTGTGAGATATAATCTAACAAACTCGGAGTCACAACACACAGAACAAACATACTGCATCGCAGCGTAAACTCAACACCTCCTACAAGCCAGAAGAAAGAGGATAGTACTTACAATTCCACAACTATAAGTACCAGATCGAGTATTGGGCAACTTTGGAAGTACAAGTAAACCCGCAATTTTAATACAAGACTGGAAACTTGGGAATTTTAACACAAGGAGTCATAAGAGGAATTATAGATTTCCAGACCAAGTGTTTCACCCGTCACAAGAGGAATAATAGATTTCCAGACCAATTGTTTCACCCGTCATAAGAGGAATTTCTCAGACAAGTGATTCAAACAGCATCTAAATACAGGGCTGTGGTTCCATTCTAATCTGCGCCAGGAGAAGTGTGTCCATACATGCCACACCTCGGAGATGAAAAACCTGTACAAAAAATTCAAAAACCCTGTACAAAGACCAGCAAAACCTGTACAAAAAAAAAAAAAAGACAGAAAAAACGTATCAAAAGAGTTAATTCGTGTAAAAAAAATTTCAATTACAGCTGTATCTTAGAGGCATGGGGACTTTGCCTTTTAAAACAGGTCTTCATTTATTTTAAAACTCAAACAATATTTGTCTGAGTTTATTTTGCACTGTAAAAATGATGTGATCGTGTCATCATTTAGTCTATTTCTGTGCTTAATTATCACTAACAGACCAGGAAATCCTGTGTTTGATAGGACCTTATCCTTTAGCACGCTGCATTGTTTTCCCGAAAATGTGCCCTGCAGCTGCATTCTTTTTCACAACATCCCCTTTTTTTTAATAGTGGATGACTTGTAAATTCTATAGTTTTTTGGTCCATTGCTCTAATTTTTGGACTGTATAGAAATAAATGAATGATGAATCCGATGATATAAAATTTGTTTGTGTACATGTTAGATGTGATAGAAAGAGAGGTATGGAAAGATGAAAAAAACGATTAAAAAAAAACATTTTTTTTTAATTTAAAAAAAACCAACAAACGAAGAGTCCTTTTCCTTTGCATCTCAATGAAAGTCATTTGACCAATACAAATCAAATGACGATCTTTTCGTTACACCCATCATCAGTAGCAAAGCAACAAACGCCTTCGTCAGCAGTGACATTCGGCCGTAATCCTAAACCTTTCCGATAAACCTAATCCTAACCCCTAAAATTATACATACTAGCAATGCCATTCTACTTTCGTTTCCATCTCTGCCATCACCCATATTCTGAGAACCGATATTAGCGCTAATAAAGACAAAGATCTCCTTGTCATCGCATCGGAGTCAGAATCCATTAAAATTAGAGCGAAAATGACCGCGTGTTCGATGCCGATTGATTGCGATTTAAAAAATTCACAGAAAATAAACGCGGATACTCCCATTACTAAATAAAGATCGGAAACGGAAGCTAACTCTCTTGCAAATAACATTAAAAATGACGCAAATTACGGCTACGGTAGTGGCACAAGACAATCGATTTATATGTATGTTTAATAATTATGCGAAAAAACCCGTACAGACGTTTGTACGGGCCGGACACATCTGAAAACGCAAACACCCCGTACAGATTATGGGTAAACTATAGCGTGTGGCATGTATGGTATTCACAAAATTTTGGAGTAAGTGTAAACAATTTATTTTCTATTGTAAATTTTGCAGGTTTCTTGCTAAGTGGTTATATATGAGGTTGGCAACCTCAACATATGAAAATAGTATACGTATGAACCACTACTGCAAGAGCTGTTGATTGTTTCTGACTAGTCGTGCGGGGAAACCCGACAGCAAAAATGACCACAGAACTCAGATGAGTGTAAGGGTGAGTGATGAGTGATAATTACATCACATGTGCCTAAAGTGTATAGAATCATGTTGTGAGATATATATACCTTTTTTAATTGTAATTCAGGCAAAATATTATTCATGCAGTCCAGACGCAATTTCCTAGTTGACACTCAGAAGGATATTGGTGAATTATCATCATATTCTCTAAGTTACATTGTGTGCTCGGGAATTTAATTCTTCTGAGAGGTTAACCATGGTGGGTGGAGCGCATGAAAATGGGCCTGTTAGTTTGCGGAGGACAAATGTACTGAGGCAATAGCTTCTTTCTAATTTGTCACAGTTCGTGGTTACAAGACATCAGACTTAAGTACTGAAGTTCCTACGCCACTAGTGTGAGAGAAGAGTATCACCACCAACCGCCTACAGTGGACGAATTATGTGGAGAAGTGAACTCATCACCAAAAATAAGTGACGGAAACCACAGCTTCAGGACTCATCTGGAGCTACGTTTTATATAACAGGCTACAGCAAAAATACGGTTATGATTATTATTACTAACGCCCTACCAAAACCTCAATGAGGAAAAATTTAATATAACTTTCACCCCATTCAATCCTTATTTTAACTTGTTGAACTAATTGACTATTAAATTTGTTGTATGTTATTCTAAACTAAACAATAATAGTTGTTTCAGTTTATTTGTACGAAAGCAAACGCATGAGCCAGTTCTTCTTGATAAATACACACTCACTCTCTCACACACACACACACACACACACACACACACACACACACACACATATATATATATATATATATATATATATATATATATATATATATACATACATACATACATACATACATACATACATACATACATACATATATATATATATATATATATATATATATATATATATATATATATATATATATATATATATATATATATATATATATATATATATATATATATATATACATATATATATACATATACATATACATATACATATACATATACATATATATATATATATATATATATATATATATATATATATATATATATATATATATATATATATATATATATATATATATATATATATATATATATATATATAGCCATTACTTATCAGAGGGCATTCGTTGGATTACTCCAACTGGGGGAATGACGGGCCAGAATCATTGCATAACCCCTTCACAAAAGGTGAGGGACCAGATAATAAGTTAACAAATTTGCTCAGCCCTTAACCAGCGTTTGTTCTTGACTTCTGGGAATTTATTGTGAAGGCTCCCTTAAGGTAGAAACTACAGTCCTCTTCTATCTATATCTTTGCCCAGAGTAATCTTGCGCGAAGATAGATACCTTGGACGACCTACTTTTAGATACGCTTGCGTTGTGACCATTAGTGGACCACTAGTGCAAAGCAAGGGGAGGCAATCCCGTGACACTATTCAACACTCCTTGTCGCTTGACAAGATGGTCAGACCGATATTGTGATAAAATACTATCCCTGACCGTCTAATAACCTGGCTTAACTTAACGTCTTCGTGAAGCGGGAATGCGACAAGAATTACTCCTGTAGCAAATACTGCCATAGGGGACTGGCGTGTTCGAAACTTCACCATGTTATGTCCAGCATAGAGCAAAATAGTGAAAATAACGAATGAAAAGGCATGATTTATGCGAAAAAATGCGATGAGTGAGAAAACTGAAGAAAAAGGAAAGGATACTGCCGGAGGGCTGAAGGTGTGAGAGATCGCACAAAAGAGTATGTTCAGACGTTTTGTCACAGTTTCTCCTTCTCCAGAGAAGAGTCACGATTTTTTGGACATTTCACAAAATCTACTGACCCCTACCTAGATATGTGCCGCCAATAGAATACTCCATGTAGTCGATGAGGGTCTCAGAGGAAATAAAGATATAATAGGACAACTATTCCCCCCCAGACATGTTGTTAGAGACGACTAATATGATTGATGCTTATCATCCTATATATAAAATCCCTGCTTTTTCTGTCAGTGCGTAACGCTAAGGGATGCAACTTTGGTTGAAAGTTAGACATTAATCGTGTGGTTTCCCTTATATGTACTCTCTCAAACATAGTAACACTTACCAAAGAAGAATGCGCAAATGACGGTGCAACTAACATCTCACTTTCATACTTTGTACAAAATTCTTTGGTTCCCTTATATCGGTTTATTTTTTCATTAAAAAAAGTACTTAAAATAAATTTATATTAAAGAGTGCAAAACTACATTATTAGTAAAATTTTACTGAAAGATGCGGAGATCCATGATCTAAGTTGTACCTGACTAAAACAACAGAAAATCAAGATGCTCTTCTGTCATGTTCAGACTTTTAACATCAGATGTGAAACTAATATTTTGTTTATTTTAATACTTTTGAATAAGTAAAATTGCCGTTAGGTACTGGGGCTTTTGAATTTATCTCCCGTCCTATGCCGGGCGTTTACAATAGTGTTGTATAAATAGCAACATCAACCACTTTTGCAAAAGCACATAAATTCCGTGGTGCAGACTTCTTGCAAGGGGAACAACTACAGATGTGGCTCCCATGCTACAAGCAGTGTGAATAAAGATAAGGATTACTATAACAAGAGTGGTGGTAAGGATAAGAAAAAGGGTAATACCCGTTTATGTAGAAAAAAGTGGCTATAGAAACCACCTTTATATGAGAAGATGAAATATGCTGATACAGGCATACTACAAGATTGACGACAGAAGTGGTGGCCCAGACTCTTCGACAAAACGAAACATCACAAGAAAAAGAAAAGATGATAAGACATTTTAAGATAGACTGTCCTCTCTCTCTCTCTCTCTCTCTCTCTCTCTCTCTCTCTCTCTCTCTCTCTCTCTCTCTCCTGACTCTTGCTGAGTAACACTGTTACTTTATTGTCATCGCACAATGAAGAAATAAACCAACAAAGAAATATGTATGAAATACATGCTCACAGTTCCTCATTCAGAAGTTCTGAGGAGCAATTAATTAGTCCAACAAAACGTGTACAAAACTAGCATGACAAGAATGACAGTAAAGAATTATGGTATGCGATTTCTGTCTCATGCCCTGAGGATAGCACCTTTTGTTCAGTATTTAATTCTTCACATATCTTGAGGGGGAAAAAAACTGTCTTAACACATCATCTGCTAACTTGGAACAAATACGAACAAGAAAGATAACCAGTTAATAAAAAATACTTTGAAGCACAAAAATCCCCACCATCATCAGAGATTGTGTTTAAAGTTAACTGTACTGTTCATGGATGTACACCTTTGCCCGCCTCACAGCGCGTGTTTGCGGAAACTCCAAATTCACAACGAAGACGAAAGCTACGAAAGTGTTTCGTTCTATATGTCAGCGAGACATAGACAACCTATGCTTAGCAAAATGGAAGGCTCAATACCTTCCATCTAAGGTTTCTACACCACATCCTCAGTATTTCGTAGAAGGCCAAAGTGACAAATGTCGAGGTGTTGTCACGTGTTGGCCTTCAAAGCATGTATACACTGCTTAGACAGCGCAGACTACGCTGGCTTGCCCGTGTTCGCCGCATGGAAGATGGTCGCATCACGAAAGTTATCTTCTTTGGAAAACGGGCAGATGACAAAAGAACAGTTGGGCGACCGCAGCTGAGGTTCAAAGATGTGCGCAAGAGACACCAGAGCCCTGGACATAAATCCAGCAACCTGGGAGGATGAAGCTGCCGATCGCACAAAGTAGCAATGCTATCTACGGCGTCACCTCAGGTTGGCAGGAAAGAAGCTCACACAATTAACAAGCCTAAGAGAGGAGAAACGTCGAAAGGAATACGAGGAAAATAAGCAGCTGAGGGCTGTCACCTCATGGGGTGCATTCTCATAGTCTATTATGACTGAAGGGGCTAGTATTATTATTACTATTATGGAGTTACACAATATTGCAAACTATTATATGAAATTATGAGGGAGATAGAGAGAGAACGAACGAACGAACTTTATTTTCAAAGGGTTTAGAATTGGGCATGCAGGCCCGTCTGACATTCTGCCCTTCCTTTCTCTCACCTTTCATACTGAATTCACTTATTCTCACATGCATTTTACATATCAATTTCAAGGAATTCAACGCTGTAAAGTAAAATAAATCATATTACAGCACGTTTCACTAGCTTTGCCCTCAAACAAATGTAATTATCTGATTAATCGTCGAACGTATTAATGCCATTTTTTGCATACGATGTTATATTGGGTTAGACCCAACAAATATATACTTTATATCTGTGCATCTTGTCCAGTTCCCATAAACGGATGAAATCCTTTGATCTTTGTCGGCATACTAATTATTGTGTATCGAGAAATGAAATTTTACCACTTCAGTCACAGATTCGGTGAATTGATTAGGCAAAGGCGTGTCTACTATTACAATAATGTGGCCATCACGTTTGCATATGAATACCTGTTGAAGATGATTTCTTAAATGATCTGCACGCGAGATACTCGTGACATTGTTTGTCATTGACATGTAATGCGCTACCAAACTGGACCTTCATCGAACTAATTATTTCAATAGGTATCACCTCTTTGCGGTTCATAAATATCATAATGGTACGTTGCTCCTCTAATGTGCTTGTAAATAACGGTAAGGTCATCTTTAAAGAAATTAAACTTCATCCGAATCATAATCAGATGTATCTGAGAAATTGATAATCAATCTCGGCTGAATGAAGGACAAACCATCATTCTTCCAATATTCCTCTTCCTCTTGTAACACATGGTTCTCACATTTCTTCCAATAATCCCTGGCTATATTGGAGATGGCGGTTTTTGTAAGTATTTCAACATCTTTTAATTTGAACGTTCTATTTTCTGTTGCTACCTGTTCCTCAATTTTAGTCCAGACTAATTCTACTGGGTTTAAGTGAGAATGGTAAGGAGGCAATCTTAAAGATCTGTGACCATGTTCATAGATTGCCTCGTCTATGTGAAATATCTTTGTATGCTGTGTCTTTTTTATAATTCCAAGTAATTCAGGCTTCAGGGACATTTCGTTGAATGGAATGTTGTTTTTGGTCAGCCAAATCTTTATTACATCTTTAGTACTTGATGAATTAGGAACTTTATCTTCTGGTGCCACAACGTTATGATATGAAGCATTGTCCATTATCAAACACGACGGTCTATCCAATGAAGGAAGTACATGATTCACAATCCAATCTTGAAATATCTTGCCATTCATCTCTGTATGATAATCCCTATTATCTGTGGATTTTGAAACAAATATGAGTTCAGTATTATTTACAAGCCCATGATGGCTGCTTCCTGCATGTGCAATTATTAGGCGCTGTCCTTTGCTGCTTGGTACTAGTCTCTTAGTTGTCCCATCAGATGATTGCCATTCTTGTTCATTACTGTGGTGCGCATTGATCCAAGTTTCATCTAAATACACAAAATCATAACAATCTCTTCTCATTTCTCTGACCTCGCGTAAATATTTGCTTCTCATTGCAAGTATATGAGGCTTCTCACAAATAAGGTTTCTACCACCAACATATTTTCTAAAAGTGAATCCCAAACTCCTAATAGTCCTCCATAGCGTAGATTTGGAAATATCAATGTCATTATTCTTTCTTAACCAAATTTTCAATTTCCTTAAAGTCACTGCCTCATTATTGTGAAACATATTGCAAATTTCTCTGCGGATCAATTCTCTGTCAAAATTATCCACCACTCTTGGCCTAATTTTTGTGTGTAAAACACTGGAATTAGAAATTTCAGATGTCGCTATCCAGCGGTGCAATGATCGTTTGTTTATCCCCAAGGCATGAATGGTCCTCTTTTGTGGGTTTGAAATAGAATGATATAGTTTTCCTCGAGTAGCTTCACTGCAGAAATACTTAAAAATCCTATTTGTGATTTGCTGTAATGTCATAAAATGTTCTCGCAGACTCTTTTTTCCTACTTAACCACACAATATTTTTTGTAGACACGCCACTGATTGACAATGTGTGAGTAACACCGGATATAAACTGTTTTATGTTCAAGAAGTGCAATTTCACGCAATTTCACGCTAAAATCATGCCAATTGTTTGATAAACCAATGATGTGCAAATGAGGTCGTATAATTTACTGTAGACATTTCAAAATGTATGTGTGTGATGTGTGTTGGCAAGTAGACTTTTGATATTATATCGCAAAGAAACGAAAATTGAAACCAATGGCTGCATTTTAATGAAAAATGTAATTCATAGGGTCTATACCATTTCATTTTAAATTCACACACAAAATTTCACTTATATGCGTTATATATTCGCTGAGATATAGCATTTTGAAGTTGGGCAAAGCTAGTGAAACGTGCTATAACATTTACTACTTATAAAAGCATGACATAAAATATACTGAAAAGTATAAACATCGTCAGTAGAACCTACAGAGAGCGAAGGAGAAAAGAAGTGAGTGAGTGAGAGAGAGAGAGAGAGAGAGAGAGAGAGAGAGAGAGAGAGAGAGAGAGAGAGAGAGAGAGAGAGAGAGAGAGAGAGAGAGAGAGAGAGAACATTACATCGATTCATGTCCCTACTAATCTTCCAGTTCTGAATATCCTCTGGGATTCAGACTCTCACGCAGAGGAAGAAACTGCACAACGAGGGAGGCGGGACGCGGTCGGCGAGACGAGAACATAATATTGATCGACATAGTTGCCTGTAGTGTACACACGCTCGCACCAAAAAATACAACTTGGGACAATTCCAAACTATTCAATGAGATGCTTAAAATAGCCCTGACGTCAGCGAAAAAATCTTGATCCCCAAAACCAGGTGAGGGTGACCTCGAGAGTGAAATAATACCAACCATGGCTCTTCGTATCTCTGAGCTTAATTTTATGAAGTTGATCTTAAACACGCGGGCACAGTTTAAGAAATGTAACAGTCGATCTAGCCATTCACAGAAAGGGCGTGTCCGCTTGACGTCATAGTAAACTTTGCGTATTAATCTCGAACCCAAATACCAGAAAACGTTTAGTATACAAAAGCACTGGTTGTTAACGGACGCATAGATTTTGACCCAAAAAGACAGTTATGACGCGTTCTCGTATCTCTTTTCAACAAGTCGTCCAGGATTACTAAATCTCAGACCTAATGGTCTTTTGTGTTTGGATATGCACCCTAATATAACCGACTAGGTTGAACGGGACGCGCCTCGCCGAAACGAGGCAAAACTTTATTTAAAAAAAAAAAAAAAAAAATTCTTCTTCGTTCCTTTCAGACGTCAACTTGAATATGTTCAAAGATCACTCTCAGACGACAACTTGAATATGTTCAAAGAAAGCAGTGGTCAGTTTGAGGCAGTTGGGATCTCCGTAGAGTTTTTCCAGGAATGGTGCTGGTGATCACCACATACGCTTTCTCTGTTCCTTATATGTTGGTCAACTTTGAAGTAGATGTTAGACAGTCATTATATGATGAATCATCAAGGCTAAGATTGCGGGAATTCGGCATCAAACGTAGGACCAGCAGTGATGGACGTTTGAGAGGACGCATCCGCCGTGTATACAACCAGTGCGCAACAGGAACAGATATCATTCATACCCTTCGACATTTGCTGCGGGAGCTGAGCACCAATGGGTTTGCCCGGAGTGCAATGACGTCGATTCTGATTAACAATAACAATATATCGGCGCCACAGTTACACTCGTCAGTAGTTCCTATCTTTAGCTTGTTGAATAGATGGTATGCCTATGTGTTGGGCCTGTGCGAAGCCTGAGGATTACCGCATGTTCACTTCTGCTGAGCTGGTAGTATGCATCATCTTTTGTGTGGCCTGGGCTTCCCACTTGCTCCTGTGTCTGCTCGTGATAAAACTCTTGACCTCTTCATAAGTTATGCTTGTGTCAAGCTGAGCTAGCTTTCCGTCGTCCTTTGCCAATCTGTCAGCCTCTTCACTTCCGGGGATGTTGCATTGAGATTGGATGCACTGTATCACAACTCCTCTAAACGCAAGATTTGACGCCTTCAGATTTTCTAAGAGAAACATGAGGTATACTCTTGAATTTTAGTGCAAAATTCCTTGGCCAGACAGTGATTGGCTCCACAGCGTTTCGTTCACCATGATATGATAAACCGATTTGCTTCATCCAAAGCTAGTTCAACTCAGACGATTCGGATCTATCGTTATAGCTAACTTTCTCTGACTTTTGACCCTTGTATCTCTTTCCAAGGCAGCCGAAACAACGAAAGAGTGCAAATAACTTAAATTTTACTGCCTTCAACTCTAATTTTTTTCTCTCCTTATACTGCTCACACAACGATGATACTGCTCACACAACGATGATACTGCTCACACAACAACGATACTGCTCACACAACGATGATACTGCTCACACAACGATGATACAGGTGTCAGAAGAAAGCTCCACTTATACTGCTCACACAACGATGATACAGGTGTCAGAAGAAAGCTCCACATATACTGCTCACACAACGATGATACAGGTGTCAGAAGAAAGCTCCACTTATACTGCTCACACAACGATGATACTGCTCACACAACGATGATACTGCTCACACAACGATGATACGGGTGTCAGAAGAAAGCCCCACTTATACTGCTCACACAACGATGATACAGGTGTTAGAAGAAAGCTCCACTTATACTGCTCACACAACGATGATACATATATCAGAAGAAAGCTCCACTTATACTGCTCACACAACGATGATACATATGTCAGAAGAAAGCTCCACTTATACTGCTCACACAACGATGATACATATGTCAGAAGAAAGCTCCACTTATACTGCTCACACAACGATGATACATATGTCAGAAGAAAGCTCCACTTATACTGCTCACACAACGATGATACAGGTGTCAGAAGAAAGCTCCACTTACACTGCTCACACAACGATGTTACATATGTCAGAAGAAAGCTCCAATTCTCTACTGTATAACTAGACTATCAGAAGAAATCTCCATGTTGCTCTCTACTGTTAATGGAAACACATCCAAGCTGCTACGATTCCTTTTTATCTTCCTACGTTTTCTGATACTCAAGATGAAGTATCAGAAAACGTAGGAAGATAAAATTTGAGAACCTTTTAGTAGAATTATATAGACATGTATTTCTGACCACTAGATTTTGGGCGTAAATACGACAGACAATGTTGAAAGTTGGAATTAAGACTACTTGTATAACGAGACAACCTATATTTCATGGTAACTTCGTCAATGGCGTAACTACTGACATGGTGTGACGGTCACGTGCCTGGGGCCGCATCACCTAGTGGGCCCCTAATAGTAGTGATCAAAAAGGACCCTCGCCGTTATACGTACATATTCTTTTAGTTTCCTTTGTTCACGTGTTAAACGCCATATTATTTCCCAGTTTATCATAACCTGTAAAGGCAGATGGCCTCGGTGCGTTCGAAGTTTAAATTCTGATCTGTTCAGTTTTCAATAAACCCTGTAAAAAGGTTATGTGCCCGAGGGCCCCTTACACTATAGTTACGCCACTGAACTTCGTCATCGACAAATTAGAAAATTCACATATAATTTTTTACATTCAACAATATTATCCAATTGACATTTTCTATCTTGCTTGGACGAATAAACGAACCTCTGTGGTCATCCACGCTTTTGATACATCATCGAATAAAAACTAAGAATGTCCTTAGAATTCACTGCTGTTGACCAATTGTTTCATTCTTATCTATTTCATTAATGGGAGGAAAAAAGTAAACAAAGGGAATTCACTGCGATTGTTCACATTTTTCATTGTTATCTGTTTCGTTAATGGGAAGAAAAAACTAAACAAAGGGAATTCACTGCTGTTGACCAACTTTTTCAAAAAAAAAAAGGAAACATAGGGAATTCACTGCTGTTGATCGTTTTTTATTATTCTTTTTCGTTTCATTAATGGGAGGGAAAAAACAGTAAACAAACGGAATTCACTGTTGTTGACCACTATTTTCAGTTTTATTTGTTTCATTAATGGGAGGACATCATCTACAAAAAAAAAAAAAAAAAAAATGTACTGAAATAAAGACATAATGCTGAGAGTTTAGCTACATCGAAGTATTGAAATAAAGAATATGAAGTTTAAGAACCTAATGTAAAGCTAACAGAGAAAGTTGGTTTTAAAAAGAGCTCTGTTTAAAACAAGGACAAACTGACCTAGTGTTTTGAAGAAATACATTGATTAAGTCGGAATATCACCGTTCACCATTCGACGCCCGCCCCTCGAGAAATAAAACGCAATCTACATTCGCAGTACACCATTTCGCTTCCTTGAAAGAAGTAACCTCCGCTTTATTGTACATTTTGTAGTTATTTTGTAAAATTAGCTGGATCAGTGTCGCTCAAAACTTGAAAGATAAAAATATACTACAAAAAAGAGCTGCATGAAAAGTTTCAGTTCTCTATAATGCGTGAAACATAGAGATTATTTTGAGCGTCAAAAATAAAAAAAATGTGACAAATTTATAAACCGCATGTGAACTTCAATAAAAGTGATTTTTTTTTTAAAGTGTAAGAGTAAAAGGAAGAAGAAAGACGAAGGGAAAGAGAGATTGTGATGTAACGATGATAATGAAAATGTTGATGACGAGGGGAAGAAGATTAATAATTATGGCAATAAGTAGATTATAATGACAATCTTGATGATAATAAACAGCTATACCTTGGCGGGGTCCCCATGAAAAGCCTTAAGAAATCACAGAACGAGCGTCTTTTATTCGTCTAGAAAGTGATACCATAAGACACCCTGAGCTACAACTGCCAGAAAGAAACGTCGTGGCGTCCTTTTTTGTGTGTGCAAACGAAACTTTCCTGTTCTCCAAATTTGGATAGCAAATAAAGATCGGTTAAGTTGGGCATAAAACTGAGTCCAGGTTAGCGCTGTTCATGACCGACCACAAACAAGATGGCGTTTTGAGAAGCAGAGTTCTGCTTAGTCACTTGTTAGCATCATGTATCTTCTTCATTCATGAAAGGGATAAACTTAAAGTTTAAAAAATAAAAAAATAAAAAAGATTTAGGGACTACTTTTATTGTGCTCGGCCGGCGGTCATGCTGACCACATCATCCCAAGTATGCTGATCGTTAAGAAAATATGGGCCTAACACCATGTTCCCAATATGCCTCAAAAGGAGTGTAACGGGATCCTTTACCTTGACCTTTATAGTTCTCAGGTGTCTGAAGACGTCAAGAAAGAATGTGACTGGCATTCATGTCGTATTAGTCGACTAATGTGAGGTTTTTGCATGGGGTGTACAGTCTCATAATGTCAAACAAATTGGCACAGAAATCACCTCTGCTGGAGCATGTGAATGCTAGCTGCAGCCCTCTTGCAAGTGGACAACCTACAGTGATGCTCCATGCTTCATAAATGTTCCACAAAGAGCATAGGCCTTCAACAAACGTTTGTCAAGTCTTCCTGTCCCGTGCCATCAACAAACATGCCAGGTCTTCCTATCACGTGCAATCAACAAACTTATGCCAGGTCTTCCTATCACGTGCCATCAACAAACTTATGCCAGGTCTTCCTATCACGTGCCATCAACAAACTTATGCCAAGTCTTCCTATCACGTGCCATCAAGAAACTTATGCCAAGTCTTCCTATCACGTGCCATCAACAAACTTATGCCAAGTCTTCCTATCACGTGCCATCAACAAACTTATGCCAGGTCTTCCTATCACGTGCCATCAACAAACTTATGCCAGGTCTTACTATCACGTGCCATCAACAAACTTATGCCAGGTCTTCCTATCACGTGCCATCAACAAACTTATACCAGGTCTTCCTATCATGTGCCATCAACAAACTTATGCCAAGTCTTCCTATCACGTGCCATCAACAAACTTATGCCAGGTCTTCCTATCACGTGCCATCAACAAACTTATGCCAAGTCTTCCTATCACGTGCCATCAGCTCAAAGGTCTGTCAATGTCTTCTTCATGCCCTTCATGTCTGTCTCCAGTTCTCTTCTCCATGTGTTGCTTGGTCTCCATTGACCTCTCTTAAGCTGGGGATTCAAGAACAAGGATTGTTTAGTTCAAGATTGAAACCATCACGGTGGTCTGATGACAAGTTTGATCTTTGCCTTAAAAGACTTCATTGTTATAAATCAACTTAGTTTTGTATATGCCCAGTAATTTCCACTGCAGACCCAAGTAGAAATGTTCCAACTAAGATGTTTTGGCCATGTCTGCAGAATGGGAGAAGATCGGCTACCACGGCAAGCATGAAAAAAAGAGCCAGGGATCCAGAACCCCAGGACGACCCAGAGTCCGCTGGGAGGACAACATTAGACAATCTTTGAAGGACCGAGGACTAGAATGGAACCAGGCCAGGAGGAAGACAGCCGATATGATAGTTTGGCGCTCTCTCTTCCAAACCTCTACACCTCACGGTAGAAGGGGAACGACTAAGTAAGTAAGTAAGTTTGTTGAAAAATGGTAATGCACGTGTAATGTACATTTATCTGGACATACAGCATTAACCCCCTTTAGTCATAACTGATTATGTGAATGTGTCCCTGCGGTGATAGCCGTCAGAAGTTTTTTTTTTTTTTGCCTTCTGCTCGTTTCGGCTTGCTCATTTCTCTTCTGCTTGTTGTGATCGCTTATTTTCTCCAAATCTGACGTGGCACTGTAGGGAGATTCCCAACGCGATGCGATCGGCAGCTTCCTCCTCCTAGGTTGCTGGATTTATGTCCAACGCCTTCATGTCTCTCTTACACACATCTTTGAACCTCAGCTGCTGTCGCCCGAGTGTACTTTTGCCATCTACCAGGTGCCCGCAGAAAATATTTCTGGGGATGGGAACATCTTCCATGCGGCGGACAAATTGCAAAGCCAGCGCAGTCTGCGCTGTCTAAGCAGAGTATACATGCTTTGAAGGCCAGCATGTGACAGCACCTCGGCAGATTGCACTTCGTCCTTCCTCGAAATACCAAGAATGTGGAGTAGACATTGTAGATGTAAGGTATTGAGCATTCTTTCTTGCTTAGCATAGATTGTCCATGTTTCGCTGTCATATAGAAGTGTGCCAGTGACGCAGGCATTATATACCGCAGCTTTGGTATTCATTGTGAGTTCGAGTTTCCTCGAAACACGCGTTGTGTGGCGGGCAAAGATGGCTGCAGCTTTGTCAATGCTGCTGTCAATTTCTGTGTCCAGAGAGAGAGTTTGCCTTTGATGAAATCACAGGTGTGTGAAATGGTGCACCATTACCAACTCATAGTTATCGACAGTAATAACTGGTGCAACATCCACATCCTGACCCAGCACATTTGTTTTCTTTACACTTACAAGGTATTGTGAAGCCAAAATCCTTGCATGCTTTGGTGAAGCTATTCATCAAGCTCTGAAGCTCCTGTTGACGACTGCAGCGTAGTCGGCGAAAAACAAGCCTCTCGTAGTGACACTTCTAATTTTTGTATGACCTATTGCGAAGGCATATTCCTTCAGTTGCATCTCCGAATGCATGTTCCAGGAGCAAAACAAAGAAGATCCCAAAGAGAGTCAGAGCCAGGACACTGCCTTTTTTGAGGCCACTGCGTATGTCAAAGGGCTATGATGTGTTTCCAGCAAACTGGACTGTTCCCTTTAAGTCTTCTATTGTGACGTGAGATGTAAATATAACCACGGAGATCCCACCACGTTTGCTTCCTTAATTAGCGTTTACGTTTTGCTAAAGCCAACCACGCAATTTCGCTGTCTGTTGACACACCTTTGAAGCCACGCCTATTTTGTTTTCCCTGTCTTACCTGCGCTAATGAGTGTTTACAAACATACCTATTAGCTAGCCGCGACTGGACAGATAACAGTCAGCGAGTTATGATTCGTTTATCTGAATTATCACGCGAGCAATTTGCCAATCATCATTTTTTCACAGACAGAAGAGCGCGTAGAGATAATCGGGTTCTTTGAAGGGGAAGCGGCGGGCAGAAATTTAGTCATGTAAAATTTGATGTAAGTGATCCGAGGGGAATTAAATTATTTGATCTACGGCAGAGGGACGAAATCAAAGAAGGCCTGTTAGCAAGGCCAGGGCTTTGTGATGTCGTTTCGGCATCGCGAGCGAGCAAACAGGAAAATCCTTTACCTCGGGAGTCGAACTAGTTGATTTTCCCTGATACGGCCGAAGGCGTGAATTATCGCACCCTTTAGGGATAATAACACCATTTCTGTATAAATACTCCGTCCTCTCAAAGTCAGTTATCTAGTCGCTCAAAAAGTTTGGATAATCTAGCTCGTTATTCTGCAGCCATTGTGAAAGTGTGTTATAGCACTGATTGCGGTAATAGAAATTAGCATTTACGTGATTTAATGAGTTAAATTTATCATTATAATTCACTGGGATTTGCTAGGTGCTAAGACTAGCGTACTAAATAACGCATAGCTATTTTATTCTAGTTGTAGGGTAGATTTAAGCACCCGCTGTCACGCAGAAAGAGATGTTTAAATTGACTAATAAATACACTAGGCGACTGATAATTGACGGAATACAATTCACTTCTAATTCATTATGTGTAATTATATAAGTGACTAGCGTAATATCATGTGGCGAAACAAATAGCTAGTAAAGACAAGCGATATTTGTTAAAGTAGTCATAATTAAATTAACACTGATATTGTGCGCTGATTGTTTTACCGGGCGGGAGGGGAAAGGTTCATATCCAATAACCCACCACCAAAGTATGCGTTCCCCATTAGGAAAATTAATTATTCGTGGAGGAACTGGGGCTCACTTCGGAGAAGCACAACGCTGAATTATGATACATGTACATTGATGTTTATGTTCAAGAGGTTGTTAACCAAGTATTAGGTAAGGCGTGATTGATGTGGCCACGTATGATACAGTAAGAGTGAATACGTTTTAGTTACGGAAACTGTACCATCATTTATTTTCTTTGCAAATACTGTTATTTTACGGGATAGATTAACTAGGAACTTTGTTCTTTGCTTTACTGTCTATTCTATACCCTAGTGTTAACCTTTGACCTTTTGGGCTATTAACTTTCTTTGGGATCTTTTCTCAACAAGAGGGGAGGATACTTGTTGGGTTATTTTCCTATGTCTGTACACAAATGACTATATTGATTTCTGTATGTTTGATGTTATAAAGTTTAAGTGATAATAAACTAAACAAAAACTTAATTTATTGTGTTGGTCAGCCCCAATCTCCATTTACCATAGTTTTCACGTTTGTGAGTCCTGTTGTCACAAAACTCTGTGTGTGTGTGCGTGAGTAGTTAACTTATAATTGTATTTATAGGGAGGTTTTGATAGATTGGCTATTACCAAAAGATAGTCGTATAGATATGCTGGACTAGAGAATTCACTCATTCCAGAGACAGACCTTCACCTTAATCTATTCACTCGTGGAATCTATTCTAACGCTTTCTTTCTCAGATAACCCCACTTTTTCTGTTCTATTCAGGCGGGACCAAATATATCTCTTATAAATATCTAAATGTACGACAACTATCATTTCCAGCAATTTAGTGCCTCAGCCTATTTTCAGGAGGATTTTGAAGAGTCCATCCCTGCTAACAAGGACAAATGGCTTTGTTAGATCGATAAAAGCAACTTATTGTCACGAAATACGTTTGTTCTTTTTTTTTGGTCTTCACTTCATTCCGGTTATCTACCACTCCTCTTACGTCTACATTCTTCTAATATTTATTGTTTACGCTATCATAGTTCAAGGTTTTCTTATCACATCTTGTCACTGCCTTAATTTTACCTGAGCACATGAACTAATTTTGAAACAACATTGACTTAATCTAATGTCAGCGAAATTGCCATTTTGACCAGACGGAGGAAAAGTCCCCACCGAGCTACAGTGCAATTGTTAATCCAGACTTCTTGTCTGAAAAGATACAAGCAAACTATGTTGTTCGGATGTTCCAATATGGATGGACATACGTTATTTGGAGATAAGGCGGCAGTTAGCAAATATGCAGTGCTAAAAAACACGGTCAATGACAAACTGGTTACAGATTATAACACAGACAGGACGATAACAAATGCGATGTTGGAGCATGGAAAGTTACGTAATTGCTTCCGCCTAGACCTTGCTGTGATCTCGAAAGAGATTATCAGTAATAGATGTACGAAGTAGTGAGATGTAAAATTGATAAATACCCACGGAAGTAATAAGACCTTATAAGGTTAAGAGTTCACCCATCCGTGACTTTAACCTACCCGTTTATTCTGTGGTGTTCGTCTTCCTCTACACATTACTGGACACACAAGTATTTTAGTCTTCATTTGTTCTATACAGGCTGATAGGAAAGTTACATTAGTGATAGCGTCTTTAAACTGTCTGGGTCGTCCACGGGTACTATATACCATAGTTGTGTGGGTGTCGTGAGAATGATCTCAGTCAATGATGCAAATTTTATTTTGGATGCAGAATTGGCTGAACGTCCTTTCACGATTTACTTTCACAGCAAGGCGATGGCGCCTTTTGAATGGTCCAAGATTCGATTCTCGGTAAGCCTATCACTTATATTTTCTTTTATGTTGTCTGAAATCATCGTTTATATCCAACAAATGCCAATTAATTACCTTTATTTATTTACTTATTTATTTTACTTTTCATAAGACTCAGGTTTCCTCAGTATTTATGACAAGGGTACCAATGTAAAACTGATGACAAGAACCAGACAAGTGCCAGTGGAACAAGAGATGACAAGAAGACGTTGGAGATGGCTAGGACACACATTAGAAAACTTGTTACACAAAGAAGGCCTACACCAAGCAGTCATATTCTCTTGAGGCCGTGGAGATGTATAGGACAGACATTAGAAAACTTGTTACACAAAGAAGGCCTGCACCAAGCAGTCATATTCTCTTGAGGCCGTGGAGATGTATAGGACAGACATTAGAAAACTTGTTACACAAAGAAGGCCTGCACCAAGCAGACATATTCTCTTGAGGCCGTGGAGATGTATAGGACAGACATTAGAAAACTTGTTACACAAAGAAGGCCTGCACCAAGCAGTCATATTCTCTTGAGGCCGTGGAGATGTATAGGACAGACATTAGAAAACTTGTTACACAAAGAAGTTCCTGCACCAAGCAGACATATTCTCTTGAGGCGGTGGAGATGTATAGGACAGACATTAGAAAACTTGTTACACAAAGAAGGCCTGCACCAAGCAGTCATATTCTCTTGAGGCCGTGGAGATGTATAGGACAGACATTAGAAAACTTGTTACACAAAGAAGGCCTACACCAAGCAGACATATTCTTTTGAGGCGGTGGAGATGTATAGGACAGACATTAGAAAACTTGTTACACAAAGAAGGCCTGCACCAAGCAGTCATATTCTCTTGAGGCCGTGGAGATGTATAGGACAGACATTAGAAAACTTGTTACACAAAGAAGGCCTGCACCAAGCAGTCATATTCTCTTGAGGCCGTGGAGATGTATAGGACAGACATTAGAAAACTTGTTACACAAAGAAGGCCTGCACCAAGCAGACATATTCTCTTGAGGCGGTGGAGATGTATAGGACAGACATTAGAAAACTTGTTACACAAAGAAGGCCTGCACCAAGCAGGCATATTCTCTTGAGGCGGTGGAGATGTATAGGACAGACATTAGAAAACTTGTTACACAAAGAAGGCCTGCACCAAGCAGACATATTATCTTGAGGCGGTGGAGATGTATAGGACAGACACTAGAAAACTTGTTACACAAAGAAGGCCTGCACCAAGCAGACATATTTTCTTGAGGCCGTGGAGATGTATAGGACACACATTAGAAAACTTGTTACACAAAGAAGGCCTACACCAAGCAGACATATTCTCTTGAGGCGGGGGCTTATTTCGCCATTTCTTCTCCATGATGACGTTGCCAGCTACATGCACAACCTCATATTAGTCGCCTTCTACGACATGCATGAGGGTGCAGAAGTCTTATTTTTTTGTATCTATCTCTTCACAGACCACCGGGCACTACATGGAACAAGTGTAATTATATTGAGCTTTAAAAAGTAGAGCTTTAGTAGATCTTTAATAGATCTTTAGTAGATCTTCTTCTTCTTCGTTCACCCTCAGATGTCAACGTGAATAAGTTTAAATAAAGCAGTGGTCAACCTAAGGCTGTTGATATCTCCGTAGATCTGATCCAGGAATGGTACCGGTGATGGCCATATGCGTTTTCTCTGTTCCTCATATGTTGGGCACCTTTGAAGCAGATGTTCGGCAGTCATTTTATCGGCGTCACAGTCACACTCATCAGTAGTTCCTATCTTTAATTTGTTGAATAGATGGTATCTCAATCTGTTATGACCTGTGCGAAGTCTGAAGATTACCACTTGTTCACTTCTGCTGAGCTGGTAATATGGATCATTTTTTTGTGTGGCCTGGATGCTGTTCTTCCCACATGTGCCTGTATCTGCGCTTGATAAAACTCTTGGACTCCTCATAAGTTATATTTGTGTCAAGATGAGGAAGTTTTCCCCCTTCCTTTGCCAATCTGTCAGCCTCTTTATTTCCAGGGATGTTGCAGTGAGAAGGGATCCAATGTGTAGTGGATGTTTATGGTTTTGTATGATGATGATGGTACTACATGTAAATTGTATGAGGCCAGCTGTGAAGGCTCCTGAGATAAAATGTAATTGAGAATTGTCAGAAGGCCTTACTTGCTACCACTACGACCTCACACTTAATTTTTTTTTATGAATGTAGCTGCGTAAAGTGTCTAGGGTTATGATGTGTACTGTGGTGTGATAGTTATAAATATACCCATAGATATTTAACAAGACTAATAAGATTAACAAGTGTTACAATACACTGAACTAACTCACGTGTGTAAAGTTTTTGATATAATTATATTACATTTATTTGTTCTGGATCAAGTTTTATTTTGACCAGAACTTGTTTTAAAAGAAGGATTTAAAATTTATGAAAATTATGCATGGAATGTTACATAATAAATGCAAAAGTGTACATATTTAAGTACTAGAATAGTTAGTTTTATTAAAATGTTATGGTAGTCAGCTACTAAGGAGGATATTTATTGTCTGTGCTGTTGGGGTGGTCTCATCACACCTGTCTATATTGACTACACAGTGTCCAGAAAATGGTGGGAATTTTTATGGGGTATCTGCAACTAAATGTGGTTGGTGAATATCCAGCAGACCAGAGGCTCACTCATCTGGTATTTGTAGCTCTGGTGCTGAAATCAGGTGGTCCCACCTCTCCGTGCTGGCGGGCAATAATGGTGGTCTCTGTCACAAGGACTGCACAGATACACTTGTGTAAATCACCACCCGAGTAGATACTGCTTCGTTGACGACAGAAACTCGCAGCTCAGATTATGAATAATTAACACAGAAGTGCTAGCAAAACTCAGCTGAGCTGCTGGCTATAGGATGGCGTCCCTAAATTTAACTCACTGTCTTTCATATGGGAAAACACCACACTTTAAAATCTGTGTCTAACACTGAACAATTTTTGAAGAATGACCCCAAATGCGCTCTGAGCGCTAATAATATGATTGTCTGTGGCCAATCACTGCCGAGGTTTATTTTTAATTTCAAATTTCCTCACTAAAGTCATTTCAGTCAAGCTTCAGTCACGTATGGATGGTTATCTGTTAGTCTGTCCGTCTCTACTTGTGTTTCTACAAAATTGTGTTCGATTTTTTGACCCAACCGTTCTCTCCCCTTCAAAATTTTGTCGTTAAAAGTTATATTTAGACACAGCTACCACCCAAAACCCCTATCCTCAATACTAAGTAAATTTGGACACCTGCGTCCAAGGTCGTGTTTTTGTGTGCAAATAACCACACTTTTTAGATTCAATTCAGTCTGTCGATGATGTGAACTACACTGTCTTTTGTCATTATTTTCAATATTATCTATCCGTCTGTAAAATTAAGACCATATTAGTTCACTGCTCAGAATAGGCCATCTGGCCAGCTAATTTTTATATTCCTAACATTAATATTAAGAAAAATTTACTTTTTAATTTTTTTGTAATTTTTTCAGACATCTGCGTTCTTCCACTCAAATTCAAATCAAGCTCTTGGTATCGCAAAACGTCCAATTCCGTACCTCGTGTCAATTTGGGGAATGTGGATTTTTACTTTCATCCATTTCCCCCCCCAATTGCGTCTCTTAGCCTTTCCAGTCATATTTTTTTCCTTTTTGATCCTCCGTTTCCCCTCCGGTCTAGCAAGTCAATTTTATGGGGATGATGACCCGCGGTCTAGGCGATCATGTACATCAGCAGCCTACGCATTATGTTTTTATCCTTAAATGTTATCCTTGGAGGAATTTTACCGTTGTATCTCTGTCAATTTCACTACACATCTCCCCACCTGAAAACATGCCTATGGCAAGTTCCAAAACCAGCGATACACATAGGTAAAATTACTCCTCACGTCTGCCATTACTCTAATTTTGATCACAGGGGTGCCGACTGAGGAAATCTGCACCGACATTCAATTTGCCTGGGATATATTGGATACTAAACTGATAAGGTTGAAGCAATAAAGACCACCTCAGCAATCTTGCGTTTTCATGCTTAGCCTGAGACAAGAACACGAGAGGCTGATGATCCGTCTCCACCACAAATGTCCTACCATACAGATAGATTTGAAACTTCTTTATTGCCCAGATTAATGCTAAACATTCTTTTTCGCTTGTGGAGTATCCTTGTTCCGCCTTATTCAATTTGCGGCTTGCATAAGCGACTGGTTTCAGTTCCCCATCAGGTGAAGATGATCTTTGCAACAAAGCCCCTCCAAGTCCTACATTACTTGCATCGGTTCTTAAGACAAAGTCCTGTGTCAAATCAGGCAGTTTGAGAATAGGCTTGCTAGTGAGTTTTTCCTTTAACTCTTGGAACGCTAATTCACATTGTGCAGTCCAAATAATTTTATCTGGAAGTCCCTTGCGAGTCAGATCAGTCAGAGGAGCACAAATAGCGTTAAAATTCTTGATGTATTTCTGATAAAATCCGCATAACGACACAAATGATCGCACGTCCTTTTTTGTTTGCGGCCTAGGTGCTCTCTGCAGTTTTTCCAAGTTCTTAGGATCAGGGGTCATATTACCCTGATATACAGTGTGTCCCAAGAATTCCAACTCTTTGCATCCAATACAACATTTTGTTGGCCTAGCAGTTAAGTTCGCCTCCCGAAGTCTATCAAACAACATCTCCAGAGCTTCAATGTGTTCTTCAAATGTCTCTGTGGCGACGAGAATATCATCCATGAAATTCGTGATACATGGGTTATTCAGGGGGTCCAACAATTTTCGCATCATCCTTGAAAACACACTCGGAGCATTTTTCAGTCCGAATGGTAGCATATTGAATTCATAATGTCCATCCGAAGTGCTAAAAGCCAAATAAGGTCTCACTTCAGGCTTCACTGGGATCTGGTAATAGCCTTTACTAAGATCCACCTTTGAAAAGTATTTTGCCTTGTTCAGTCTGGCAAATAACTGTTTTGTGTCTGGTAATGGATCCACTTGTCCTTCTGTGACAGCATTCAGTTTCCTGTAATCTATGCACAGTCTGTGTTCCCCAGACGGTTTCCTCAACAAAACGACACTAGAACTAAAAGATGATTCACTGTGCGAAATAATCCCCTCCTTCAACAAATACTCTATTTCTTCCTTTAATGCCTTCTCCTTCGCGAACGGAATAGAATAGGCTCTCATACAGATTGGGTTTGAGTCTACCAGTTTCATGTCATACTGTAGCAAATTTGTATGGCCTGGTTTATCTGTTAATACATCTGTATGTTCCTCCAGAACTTGTTGAACTCTCTCCCTCTGGTTTTTAGTCAGGTGCTTACTGACTTTTACCTGTGCTGCTGTTTCACAAGGATGTAATGGGTATTCATGTGAGGTGAGTGGTTCTTTTTGCATCTGGGTTGCAATAGCCAAGGTCAATAAGGGGGTGCTTTCCTGGAGTGGTCTGTCCAGATACTTCTTTAACAGGTTTACATGATAAACTTTTTCCTTCCCCTTTTTGTCAATTTTATAGTTTGTTCTAGACACCTTCTCTAGAACCGTATATGGACCTTGCCAACCAATTTGTAATTTATTCTGGCTTCCCGGTAGTAGAAGCAGCACCTTCTCTCCGACTGCCAGTTCCCTGTCCTTTGCCTTCCTATTAAAATATGCTGCATGTTTCTTCCTGGCTTGCTTCAAATTATCATTTGCCAGTTTCCATCCAGCTTTCAAACGAGTGGTCAGTTCGTTCACATATTGATACGATGAGGTAACAGTCTCTTCCGCCTTCTCATCTGTCCAGGTCCTTAATAAAGCTACATCTGGATCTTTAATTTATCATACTTATTTTTCATGGAACCCGTCAGGTCCCGTCCCTTAGAAGCTTTATAATGAGGACTTTTCTTCCTAGAATCATCACTCACAAATCGACCACTACCAATTTTTTTCTGGGGTTTGTCTCCCCACTTTAGATTGCTTATGAGAGATCTTCGCTCTCTTGTCTGTTCTTCCAGTTTATATAAGTCTGACCGAGGGATTGTCATCTTATCCTGGGTAAAATTTCTTCTTTGTACTCTTCGCATAGTGGCCATGTTAATCCATTCAAGTGAAGACTGGGTGTGAAAAGGGGGCTCCCATTCCACTTTGTCTACCCGAGTATAATTAGTTTTCCTTTCAGGCCTAAAGTTGCCCCGTGGCGTTTCTAGGTCCTGCACATATTTTCCCTTTGTGGGTGTTCCCTCATGAAATACGCCACATGCTTCTACAAAGTTTTCAACATCGACATTTACGTCGGGCCAATAGTATTTTCGAGCAATCTTTTGGCAGATGGTACCGACTTTCTCATGGTCACCATCTTTTCCAACATGTAAGCTCCTTATTAAGTTTGCCCTATATATCTTGGGAAGAACTAACTGTCCGTGACCAGTGGATCTAGTTCCTGTCTTCCTGTATAATAGTTTGTTCTTCATGAAATATTCCCCCTTGCTCGGAGGTGTGTGGCATTTGGGCAATTTTTTAAAACATGGCTTGAGTGTCCTATCCTCAGCCTGCGCCTTCCTCATCTCCTCTGGATGAGCATTTATAGGTTCACCTTCTTCCTCCTTCTTCTGTGACCTGGTCTGCACTGTCGCCATGATCACAGGTTTCTCGGGATTCCCCAAGAAGACGTATCTACACCCCAATATCAGAGGGTAGATTGGTTCATCTATCACTGCTGCTCTGATTTCTCCTTCCACATAGCGAGTTTTCACCGTTATCCTTGCGATGGGAAGTGTCATGAGTGGTATGTCCTTAGTCGCCCCTTGTATTTCCACTGTTTCTGTGGTATACTGACTTGGGTCCACTAGGCTAGACTTCACAACTGAATCATAATCCAAACCTGTATCATAAAGGCACCTTATGGTGACCCCATTACAAATAACATCCTCACAAACTGGGGGGTGATAAGGTTCCTGTTGTCCCTTAGGATTAACCTTTAATCTTTGCGTCCCCGACTTCATTGCAGCAATGTTTGAAGGTTTCCTTCTACAAAATTCGGTGTTATGGTTATCCTTCTTGCACCATTTACACCATCTTTTTCCTTGGTTCAACGGTTTTCTTTCATTGAACTTTTGGTCATTGAACTGTGAGTTTCTGTCGCGATAGTCATTTCTTGGCCGCTCAAAGTTTGTCCTACCTTTATTTCCCTGCTCTCTATTATCAAATTTATTAAATTGCTGTGGAGCTTTAAAATTGTCTATGTGCTTCTTTTTAGCACCACTTACCTCTGCCTGGGCTGCCTGATACCTCTCAGCAACATTTAAAATTTCCCCCAACTTCTCTGCACCTTGTTCCATGAGAAATTTTCTCATGTCTGGAGCCATGGACTCTCTCAATTGCTCAATCATGATCATTTCTTTAAGATCTTGGGTCTTCCCCAGAGCCGTCCATTTCTCCAAATAGGTTTCTAGTCTAGCAGAGAATTGGTGGTATGTCTCCCCAGACAACAGTTTGGCATTTCTAAATTTCTTACGATAAAATTCACCATTCTTCTCGTACCTTAATAACAAAGCCTGCTTTAACATGTCATAATTGTCTTGGTCTTCCCTGTTCATTTTGGCAAATACTTCATAAGAAGTACCTCTCAATCCCTGTGATAGCTTTAAGCTCCACCTCTCTCTCTCTAACCCATATGTAGTAGCTAATAACTCAAAACGTCCTAGGTACCCCTCTATGTCATCGTCTTTTTCAACAAAATGGTCTAAATGAAACCCCATAGCTGAGTTTGAGGCTCCCAGACTAGGCGTAGCATCTGAGGCAAAAGGGCTGGCACCATTTTCAGGAGCCGGGCCTTGTAATTCCAGCTCCCTTAGTCGTAATTCGTGCTCCCTCTGCAACCTTCTATCTTCTGCCTCCCTTTCGGCAGTCAACCTTTTTCCTTCTGCCTCCCTTTCGGCCCTTTTATCTTCTGCCTCCCTTTCGGCCTTTTTATCTTCTGCCTCCCTTTCGGCAGTCAACCTTTTTCCTTCTGCCTCCCTTTCGGCCCTTTTATCTTCTGCCTCCCTTTGCTGTCGTTTTTCTTCTGCCTCAATCTGCAGCCTCTTAATTTCTCTATCAGCCTCAATTTGTAACCTCTTCTCTTCAGCTAACCTATCAGACTCCAATTTTCTTTCAGCCTCTTTTTCTAATCTCCTTTCTTCCCGTTCAATATATTTATCACATTCAGCCGTTACGTATTGAATTAAAATTTGACCATCCATTCCCATCTCCTTCGCGGTGAGCACAGCAGCTGATCTAAATTTTGCCAGCTCCGCCATACTTTTGAGACAATATAATAATATACAAGCTAAGTACTTCTTATGACTATAATCTAACTAATTCTAACTAACCAGTTAACTAATTAATTATTACTGGCTGTGAAGATTCACCAACTTTTATCTGCAGGGACACTTTTACTTTTAAAGGAAATTTTACAATTTATTTCCCTACTTTTATTTCTCCCACCAGGAGATCTTAATATTACTGTTGGGCTAATTATCCCTGGACAAGACCCCAATATATGTAGTGGATGTTTATGGTTTTGTATGATGATGATGGTACTACATGTAAATTGTATGAGGCCAGCTGTGAAGGCTCCTGAGATAAAATGTAATTGAGAATTGTCAGAAGGCCTTTCTTGCTACCACTACGACCTCACACTTAATTTTTTTTTATGAATGTAGCTGCGTAAAGTGTCTAGGGTTATGATGTGTACTGTGGTGTGATAGTTATAAATATACCCATAGATATTTAACAAGACTAATAAGATTAACAAGTGTTACAATACACTGAACTAACTCACGTGTGTAAAGTTTTTGATATAATTATATTACATTTATTTGTTCTGGATCAAGTTTTATTTTGACCAGAACTTGTTTTAAAAGAAGGATTTAAAATTTATGAAAATTATGCATGGAATGTTACATAATAAATGCAAAAGTGTACATATTTAAGTACTAGAATAGTTAGTTTTATTAAAATGTTATGGTAGTCAGCTACTAAGGAGGATATTTATTGTCTGTGCTGTTGGGGTGGTCTCATCACACCTGTCTATATTGACTACACAGTGTCCAGAAAATGGTGGGAATTTTTATGGGGTATCTGCAACTAAATGTGGTTGGTGAATATCCAGCAGACCAGAGGCTCACTCATCTGGTATTTGTAGCTCTGGTGCTGAAATCAGGTGGTCCCACCTCTCCGTGCTGGCGGGCAATAATGGTGGTCTCTGTCACAAGGACTGCACAGATACACTTGTGTAAATCACCACCCGAGTAGATACTGCTTCGTTGACGACAGAAACTCGCAGCTCAGATTATGAATAATTAACACAGAAGTGCTAGCAAAACTCAGCTGAGCTGCTGGCTATAGGATGGCGTCCCTAAATTTAACTCACTGTCTTTCATATGGGAAAACACCACACTTTAAAATCTGTGTCTAACACTGAACAATTTTTGAAGAATGACCCCAAATGCGCTCTGAGCGCTAATAATATGATTGTCTGTGGCCAATCACTGCCGAGGTTTATTTTTAATTTCAAATTTCCTCACTAAAGTCATTTCAGTCAAGCTTCAGTCACGTATGGATGGTTATCTGTTAGTCTGTCCGTCTCTACTTGTGTTTCTACAAAATTGTGTTCGATTTTTTGACCCAACCGTTCTCTCCCCTTCAAAATTTTGTCGTTAAAAGTTATATTTAGACACAGCTACCACCCAAAACCCCTATCCTCAATACTAAGTAAATTTGGACACCTGCGTCCAAGGTCGTGTTTTTGTGTGCAAATAACCACACTTTTTAGATTCAATTCAGTCTGTCGATGATGTGAACTACACTGTCTTTTGTCATTATTTTCAATATTATCTATCCGTCTGTAAAATTAAGACCATATTAGTTCACTGCTCAGAATAGGCCATCTGGCCAGCTAATTTTTATATTCCTAACATTAATATTAAGAAAAATTTACTTTTTAATTTTTTTGTAATTTTTTCAGACATCTGCGTTCTTCCGCTCAAATTCAAATCAAGCTCTTGGTATCGCAAAACGTCCAATTCCGTACCTCGTGTCAATTTGGGGAATGTGGATTTTTACTTTCATCCATTTCCCCCCCCCAATTGCGTCTCTTAGCCTTTCCAGTCATATTTTTTTCCTTTTTGATCCTCCGTTTCCCCTCCGGTCTAGCAAGTCAATTTTATGGGGATGATGACCCGCGGTCTAGGCGATCATGTACATCAGCAGCCTACGCATTATGTTTTTATCCTTAAATGTTATCCTTGGAGGAATTCTACCGTTGTATCTCTGTCAATTTCACTACACAATGTATCCCGACTCTTTTGTATTGCTGACATAGTCTGTCAAGTGTTACTCTTAGGTCATGCAGTTCAGCATTACTTTGACTTTTCAGCGTTGTAATCACTGACAACGCATTTGAGAAGATAGCTACTGGTCTCTTTGAGCTTTCTTCTGTCATTAGAATTTCTGATGCAGTTTTCAAGGCCTCTGCCTCTGCTCTGAAGTTACGTGAAAATTTCCCTGTTGCGACTGCTATCTTTTTTTGTGTGCCATTGCTTAAGCTCAGGATGCCCAAAATTAAGCCCAAAATTAAAAATCTAGGTGTTATTTTAAGGTACCATCTATGTTTTGCTTTTCAAAATTCAGGGTGGCAACACTGCTCTCATCCCCAACTACATTTTCTGCGGGAAACTGGCAAAAGAACAGTCGTGCTAACGCAGCAGAGGTTCAGTGAAGATGATGCGACCACAATTCGAGCAAAATACACACGCGATAGGACAGATTTGCTTTTCAAAATAAATTCGTTTTCCCTTTAAATGAACTTTACCATTTACACGTATTTTCTGAGTATTCACAGTCAAATAGTGTCTACTTGTTAGTGTGGATCAGGCGTCGTTCCTGGCGAAACCGACTGTTGGCGTCCGAGGAACAGGATATGATGGCTGTCACCTGGATATCAGTGGCACTGTGGTTTTAAAAATTAAATGACATCATGTGATTTCATGGGAACTTTTCATGTTTACGTTGCAAATATATCGCTTATGCTATTATATGCAAACGTTGCACCATTACTTACATCGGCCAAACGGGCACACGACTGGGCGACCGATTCTCCAGACACCTCTACGACATCTCTCAGTTTAAATCCACACCTGTGGCCATCCACTTCAATGGCCCGGACCACCACGGTGCCACTGACATCCAGGTGACAGCCATCAGATCCTGTTCCTCGGACGCCAACAGTCGGTTTTGCCAGGAACAACGCCTCATCCATCTTATGGGTTGCCTTAAACCACACGGCTTGAATACCCAACATTCTTTTGTCTGAGACGCCTTTCTCTATCTAGTCCCTATTGTATTATGACTGTCTACTTTGATGTGATCATCCACTGTTTTTTTTTTTAAATTTGTTTTATTTTAAAAAATTGTTTTATTATTATTATTATATATATATATATATATATATATATATATATATATATATATATATATATATATTATATATATATATATATATATATATATATATATATATATATATATATATATATATATATATATATATATATATATATATATATATAAATGTTTTATTTATTTATGTATTTTTAATTTTTATTTTCTCTTTATAAATTTCTTTATTTTTTTAAATTTTATTTATTTATTTTTATTATTTTTTATTTATATCTATTTATTTTATTTTATTATTTTTTTATTTTTTGTTTAAGTTTATTTTTTATTTATTTATTTATTTACTTTCTAAATCGCTTTTCCCTCACTTTATATATTATTATTTTTTTTCTCACTCTTTTCCGGTCCTTATTTTCATTATTTCTTATTTTTTGTTTTTAATGTACTATCGACTTCCGTTTTCCGGTTTAGTGGCAGCCATCTTGCTTCTGTGACTGGACATGTGACTAGACATAAGGGAGTTGTTTTTCTCTTATTTTTATAGTTTCATGTTCTTTACTTAATTCTCATTTTCTTTCTTTCCCTCCTGTCTTGTTTGTCTGTCCCTGACGAAGGCCCTGTGGCCGCAACGTAGGTTTTTCCTGTCCTTTCTCCTTGTAAGGCGTATTACTATTTGTGTGTGTTTTTTTTCCCCCCATTCTAGTGTGATTTAAAACAAACTTGAACTTAAAACTACGTTTTGAACATTTAAACAAAAATTATCCAGGTATTTGTATGCCAGCTTGTTCCTCCTTTGTTATTACTTCCTAAGTAGTCATAGGTTTGTACTTCTTTAACTGATTATTCGTCTACAGGTTCTTGTACTGCATATAAGCGGCCAAGAATGGCAAATCTTCAATTTATATGCCCATGTGGATTGCCTTTGGGATCGAAGTAGCACCAACAGTGATAAATGCAGTCAGCGACCCATAGCTTGACTGCTTGCGTCAGTGTCAGCGAACCAGACCTGACCAAGACCCTACGTCACCTCTAAGTGGTGGTCCTAGAAACAGGCTGCATCACTGCAGTCTGGCTGAGAGAGAAGGGATCGAAGTGGGAAGACTTACCCGGTCCCAAAAAATTGCCGTGCTGAAGTCGGATGTGTAAACGGTCACAACGAAACCAACGTCCTGTTCAAAACGGACGAAGAAGAAGAAGAGCCAGGCTTTACTCAGCTCAGTTGAATGTTTGAGAGGAAGATGGACAGACCGTGGTAATTGAATGTCTGAGAGGAAGATGGACAGACAGTGATAATTGAATGTCTGAGAGGAAGATAGACAGACAGTGATAATTGAATATCTGACAGGAAGAAGGACAGACAGTGATAATTGAATTTCTGAGAGGAAGATGGACAGACAGTGATAATTGAATATCTGAGAGGAAGATGGACAGACATCGATAATTGAATGTCGAGAGGAAGATAGACAGACAGTGACAATCGAATGTCTGAGAGGAAGATGGACAGACAGTGATAATTGAATATCTGAGAGGAAGATGGACAGACAGCAATAATTGAATGTCTGAGAGGAAGAAGGACAGGCAGTGTTATAGAAATGTCTGAGAGAAAGATGGACAGACAGTGATAATTGAATGTTTGAGAGGAAGATGGACAGACAGTGATAACTGAACGTCGGAGAGGAAGATGGGCAGATAGTGATAATTGAATGTCTGAGAGGAAGATGGACAGACAGTGATAATTGAATGTCTGAGAGGAAGATGGACAGACAGTGATAATTGAATGTCTGAGAGGAAGATGGACAGACAGTGATAATTGAATGTCTGAGAAGAAGATGGACAGACAGTGATAATTGAACGTCGGAGAGGAAGATGGGCAGATAGTGATAATTGAATGTCTGAGAGGAAGATGGACAGATAGTGATAATTGAATGTCTGGGAGAAAGATGGACAGACAGTGATAACTGAATGTCTGAGAGGAAGAAGGACAGGCAGTGTTATAGAAATGTCTGAGAGAAAGATGGACAGACAGTGATAATTGAATGTTTGAGAGGAAGATGGACAGACAGTGATAACTGAACGTCGGAGAGGAAGATGGGCAGATAGTGATAATTGAATGTCTGAGAGGAAGATGGACAGACAGTGATAATTGAATGTCTGAGAGGAAGATGGACAGACAGTGATAATTGAATGTCTGAGAGGAAGATGGACAGACAGTGATAATTAAATGTCTGAGAGGAAGATGGACAGACAGTGATAATTGAATGTCTGAGAGAAATATGAGAGGAAGGTTCACGGGCTTTTCCGGGCACGCGCGTCCGTTCGCGGGCAGCAAAAGCGTTAGGACTTCGACGCCTTCAGGGAAGTACCTAGTTTTAATGTTTATATTTATTTAGGTTCTTATGTGTCCTATCTAGCCTTCACTTTCTTTCCTTTCCCTGATGAAGGCCTTGTGACCGTAACGTTGGCTATTTTCTTTGTCTTTTGTCCTCGTAAGACGAATCACCTTTTTTCGATTTTTTTACACCCATCCATTGTACTCCACGTCTTACCGCAGTTCCCCTCAACTTCCTCGGTTTCAACTTCGCTGTTTAATCCAAAGTAGTGGGAATTGGTCCCTGAGTTTCTTCTGTTCTGTCTTCGTCATGTGACCTAGCTGATCTGGTGGACAGTTCTTCTCAGACGTTTAAGACTTTATTATTTGTGTCCAAACGTGTCTCCCGTTTGATGATTTCTTTTATTTTTAATAAAGTTTTGCCCCGTTTTGGTGAGACGCGACTCGTTCAACCTAGTCTGTTATATTAGAGCGCATGTCCAAATATAAAAGACCCTTAGGTATGAGATTATCATCGTTTGATCTACAGTGCCAGCATCTTAGTCGAGCATAACTTCTCATACCCTAGGACTGATGTGTGTGGTAAAGAGCCATACCCTCTGTTGCGGTCATTTTTGACGGAGTTTACACGTCAATTTATTTGTCGCATTTTTTCGTTCACCCTGGTCTTTACTGTGTCAGGTTGATGAGGGGTTATCTTCTCTTTTTGGTTCATTCATTGTGGTTGACCTTTAGGGTCAGAGGTATACAGTGCTGGGCTATGTGTCATGCGCAGTAGGGGGCTCAAATAAGGAGTAAAGTGAACCTGTGGAAGCAAGGAAAGATAAACGTCTTCACCCCTGCATCTTCAAATGTAAACAGACTGTAATTGTTACACTGTGCTGGCAATATACGGTCCTGAAGGCCAAAATATACACTCAGCCGATCAACGGGGAGTTCAGTCCAGCAAGTCGTGACCTACTGACATACACGTCGTTGATACATCCACTATTTTCAAGCTTATTTCTAAGTACATAACAGAGTTGGCTAACGAGGTATTTTTCATCAGTGACACCGGTAGACGGCCTGACACGGGTTAAAAGTTCAAGACCTCTGGTGTATCTTTCTTTCTGCACTCGAATATTTCACAGAGAGAGAACGTATTGCAAAGTAACTGTTCTTTTCAACAATGAAGTTCAAGTATTGTCGGAAAACAGTCACAGTTCAACTTTGAATCTTCTGTACATTGAACCAAGCAGAAGTAGCATCCGGTGTGATCGTGTATGCTGACCTTTTCGTCCTGAAAGTGGGTCGAGTGTGTGCTTCTACTGGCTACTATATCCAGTCACTGTAATATGACAACTGTTTCAGTATGACCGTATGTTTGCATCCAACAATGTGTTGGTACATGAGGGGTTCTGTGGCTTGTACTCTTCGGTGCAAAACTTCGTTTTCCATCTGGAGAGGGGGGTGGATGTCACAGAACAGTTTCATGAGTATGAATGATGATAGTGTTTGGCGTTAAGGGTCACTGAACTGTTGTTAACACTTGGTTAAGTGTAATTCAAGTAGTGAGTTCATGTCTGACTTTATGTCAACATGGGGTGACTTGTACATGCGTGATAGAAAGCATGGAGTGAATACAAGTCTAGTGTGACTGAGTTAGTCTGTGATTTGGAAGCCGAGCTGGAAGCTCGTATTGTGTGACTGTGAAGAACCACATATGTGATTATTCAAATATGTGAGGAGTTATTTATTATATATATATCAGCCTTCTTTAGCCTAAATAACATCTGGAAGTCCTCTCAATACAGCACAAGCACAAAATTAAGATTATACCAGAGTTGCGTGCTTTCTGTGCTTCTCTATGGTGCGGAATGCTGGAGAGTCACAGAGAAGGAAATGTCAAAATTGTCCTCTTTTCACACAACATGCCTAAGAAAAATTCACCGAATCTTTTGGCCAAATACCATCACCAACCAAGATCTGCTTACTCGTAGCAAGCAAGAGGACATGCATACCATCATAGCTGGCAGACGCTGGAGCTGGGTTGGTCATGTCCTCAGAAGAGACCCCGATGCCATCACAAGAACAGCTATGCTTTGGACCCCTGAAGGAAAGCGAAAGAGAGGCCGACCAAAAACAACTTGGCGGAGGACTGTGGAGGCTGAGATGCAAAGAATGAACCAGAGTTAGGGCACTGTACGAAGGATGGCCACCGACCGTGCAAAGTGGAATCAATTTGTTGTTGCCCTACAAGACGCCACTAGGCGGGATGGCCACTGACTGCTTTGACGGTCGGTGGTCAAGGATCGAAGAAGAAGAGAAGATATATATATATATATATATATATATATATATATATATCTCTATATATATATATATATATATATATATATATATATATATATATATATATATATATTGTGTAGGTCCTACATAGTATTTAGGCGAAGATTATTATACCGCCTAGAAGTGTTCCTGTTGGAACCATATTGTTATATCTGTTCGTGGAGAACAGTATAGGGCGTTGCAGTGTCCGCCCCTGGACCTACTGGAAGCAAGGCGACGCGTTTCCCGCCTTCGTAGCGTTATTGGAATAATACAGGCATTGTTGAGTTCCCGCCTGGATGAGATTCACGGAGAATCTAGATGGCGATGATTAATGCCGCCAACCACTAATAATAAGTGGATCACACCTGGATGGTGTTATGATTGTGCGAGGAAGGTATGCCGCACCGAGGACTGTATATGTAACTGTTAGTGCGTGTTCGTACAGAGTCAGTCCGTGAACACGAGAGTCAGAGTTGTTTCCTACAGGCAATGTCAGCCTGGAGGTGAGTCAGAATGCTTGCTACATGTACTTGATTTCCATGATGTATATATCAGTTTAATAAATGTCTGGAACTGGACCAGTGGTGTTGGGTTAGTTCCTACGAGCCATTGTTGATTGTCATCTACACTCACGCCACACTCCATCGTCATATATCATACAGTATTCTGACATCTAGGAAAAATCATATAAACAGTTATTCTGACAGCGGCAGAAAGGAATTACTCGGTTTTAGACCGTGAATTGTTGGCGATGGTTTGGTCCATTCTTAAGCTACAAAGGTTCCTTCTGGGCGCGCATTTCATTATGGAAACCGACCAAAAAGCTCTTACAGCTATGCAAAGTAAAGATTTGAAGAGCTCGAGATCTACTCGGTATGCGATTGCTCTTCAACCTTTCCATTTCACGGTGCGAGCTATCCGTGGTTCGGATAATGTGATGGCAGACATATTGTCTAGATGCCCACACGATTCCATTTAAATCTTGGGTTCTAGATCTCCTGATATACTTCCAAACTTTGTCTGTTTTTCATATCATAATATATATTAACACAAATGTGTCATTTTGAGGATGATGTAAAATAACTTTAATAAATTTGGTTATGTCCATCCATGATATATGTCCATTAGATATGTTGTTAGTATAGCATTGTAATTCATGATATTTGTATATTGCTATAATTATAGTATTTGACAATTTTTGATATGTATCTTGGGGTTGCCAGCAACTAAGATTTCTTTGATGGTACCTCCCGAGTTGGTTTTGCTTAGAGGAAATATTTTCTCTTAGGTTGGGAGATGATTTTATTCTCTCCAGACGCTTTATTTGTGCGTCTATTGTACCTGATATTAGGTTTATTCTTTCATGGGCGCATAATTGATTCTTGTGCTATCTTGCTCATGGATATATTTAAAAAAAAAGTGTCATTTTTTTTACAGGGGCGGTGCAGTAATATGTTGCGGTCATTTTTGACGGAGTTTAACACGTCAATTTATTTGTCGCATTTTTTCGTTCACCCTGGTCTTTACTGTGTCAGGTTGATGAGGGGTTATCTTCTCTTTTTGGTTCATTCATTGTGGTTGACCTTTAGGGTAAGAGGTATACAGTGCTGGGCTATGTGTCATGCGCAGTAGGGGAGCGCGAAAAGGAGACTTCCGTAAAGGAGTGGATTCCTGGCTTCTGGGACGAGATGTCCATTGTTTTTGTTGGGGAAGGAAAATCTTCGAAGTGACTGCGTTGTCAGTTTTCCCCATTGATTCTCTGTACGTCAGGAAAGACGACAGTGTTGTTATCATGTTCTGAGGATTCTTGGTTAAGGTAACACCGACCTTTTTCATTACTATGCTTTTCGGTGGCAGAATTTGTTAAAGTTACCTAGCCGTGAGGACAGCTCACCGATCCTGCATTCAGAACTTATATTTGATGCTCAAGATAGCTATTCAAGACTATATGTCTCTACATGAACAGAAGTCCAGTGACGAAGATATATATATGCTGGTATCTTAATACAAACATTATCGCAGGGTTGATGCAACCTATTTATGAAGAGTACACAGCTGACGTCATATTTAGGCCTATGCAATGGCCGCTATTCTACAGCATGAAAAGAAGTAACTGGCGTGCTATGCCAAGTTAAACGACGGCCCTAGTAACGGGATTACTTGAGTTGGGCTCGTCCTTTGTATGATTGAGTTAATCAGGTATCTGACGCGTTCAGTTAGTGATACCAAAGCGGCCTTATAACTGTACATTAACGAACATACCACTGTTGACCACGCCCACATATGTGAATGTTTACCAGTTTTTGTATGCCTGACATGTACCAAGCGATTTCCATTAACATGACGTACATGGACCTGTTTATATTGACTGTTCCTGTTGTGATGCTACTGTTGGTGCTGTGAATAAATGTATGAACTGTTTCCTGTAGTCACAACTATCATTGGCTTTTGTACGAGTGTGACTGGGTTCATGGTATACTACATATGAGCCTAAACACATTCGCGTCTGCACACCCATGTCTCACATCATCAGAATATCTTACAACCAACATTTCTAGTACTGTGAGTGCTATTAATATATTGGAACTGTTCCGTGGATTAACACCCTCCTCATTGTGATCATGGTAGACAGGGGTGTGAATACCCAGGGTAACGATCTAAAGACACAAACCCAATTCACTAGCACTATATGTACACCCTCTGTGCCAGAATGATACTGAGTGGGCTTGAGAACCCAGTAAGCGCCACTTCCTGAAGACGGGAAGCGATTGTAAAGGCAGGGACTCAGAACGTGACGTTCCTTTTCTCTGGAACTTTTGGTCACATGCCTACAGCCTTGGAGAACTCAACATAATCAGCAGCAACTAGATGGTGAGAAATGAATTTTGGGAACCCTAGCATGGCTATATATCTGAGAGATGTAGAAACATGTCCTCTTATCTCTTCTTGAGTGTTGTCGACCGGGATTGGCGGCTCCTGAGCCGACCCAGCTGCAATGGGTACCTCCGAAATCGGAGAGTATTTGCCTGAATGGCGAGGGACACCTGTCTCTGTACAAGTAAAAAGGGATACTCACGTAAAATCAATGTCAGGTTAGACATAGTAATAACCTGAGATTTCGCCTCGAGTATTAGCGGGCGTACGCAAAAAAAAAAAACAAAAAAAAAATCTCTTCTTGTGCTAGGACAATGCACTTCTGGCTATGGTGATGAACTATAAAAATAGATAAAATATTGTTCCAACAATCATCCAGTAATCTTTCTGTCTAAATGAAAAGAAAAGCGTAGAACACCATACACTTTTGCTTCTACTATGTCAACATAAGACGTGCCCTAAAGTACCACCAATTTCCTGCTGTACACTGTCTGCTTGATTAACATACAGGTGTACATTCCTGAAACATTACTGCTGCCTATTAAATAAGCAAAAAATTCCGAAATGCTAACCAATTTAAAACAAGTTCAAAAAAATAAAATTAAAGAACTTTCATTATATTTATTAAAATATGAAACACATTCTTCACACATAAAAACATTTGGTCACATGCCTACAGCCTTGGAGAACTCAACATAATCAGCAGCAACTAGATGGTGAGAAATGAGATTTGGGAACCCTAGCATGGCTATATATCTGAGAGATGTAGAAACATGTCCTCTTATCTCTTCTTGAGTGTTGTCGACCAGGGATTGGCGGCTCCTGAGCCGACCCAGCTGCAATGGGTACCTCCGAAATCGGAGAGTATTTGCCTGAATGGCGAGGGACACCTGTCTCTGTACAAGTAAAAAGGGATACTCACGTAAAATCAATGTCAGGTTAGACATAGTAATAACCTGAGATTTCGCCTCGAGTATTAGCGGGCGTACGCAAAAAAAAAAAAAAAAAAAAAAATCTCTTCTTGTGCTAGGACAATGCACTTCTGGCTATGGTGATGAACTATAAAAATAGATAAAATATTGTTCCAACAATCATCCAGTAATCTTTCTGTCTAAATGAAAAGAAAAGTGTAGAACACCATACACTTTTGCTTCTACTATGTCAACATAAGACGTGCCCTAAAGTACCACCAATTCCCTGCTGTACACTGTCTGCTTGATTAACATACAGGTGTACATTCCTGAAACATTACTGCTGCCTATTAAATTAGCAAAAAATTCCGAAATGCTAACCAATTTAAAACAAGTTAAAAAAAATAAAATTAAAGAACTTTCATTATATTTATTAAAATATGAAACACATTCTTCACACATAAAAACATTTGGTCACATGCCTACAGCCTTGGAGAACTCAACATAATCAGCAGCAACTAGATGGTGAGAAATGAATTTTGGGAACCCTAGCATGGCTATATATCTGAGAGATGCAGAAACATGTCCTCTTATCTCTTCTTGAGTGTTGTCGACCAGGGATTGGCGGCTCCTGAGCCGACCCAGCTGCAATGGGTACCTCCGAAATCGGAGAGTATTTGCCTGAATGGCGAGGGACACCTGTCTCTGTACAAGTAAAAAGGGATACTCACGTAAAATCAATGTCAGGTTAGACATAGTAATAACCTGAGATTTCGCCTCGAGTATTAGCGGGCGTACGCAAAAAAAAAAAAAAAATCTCTTCTTGTGCTAGGACAATGCACTTCTGGCTATGGTGATGAACTATAAAAATAGATAAAATATTGTTCCAACAATCATCCAGTAATCTTTCTGTCTAAATGAAAAGAAAAGTGTAGAACACCATACACTTTTGCTTCTACTATGTCAACATAAGACGTGCCCTAAAGTACCACCAATTCCCTGCTGTACACTGTCTGCTTGATTAACATACAGGTGTACATTCCAGAAACATTACTGCTGCCTATTAAATAAGCAAAAAATTCCGAAATGCTAACCAATTTAAAACAAGTTCAAAAAAATAAAATTAAAGAACTTTCATTATATTTATTAAAATATGAAACACATTCTTCACACATAAAAACATTTGGTCACATGCCTACAGCCTTGGAGAACTCAACATAATCAGCAGCAACTAGATGGTGAGAAATGAATTTTGGGAACCCTAGCATGGCTATATATCTGAGAGATGCAGAAACATGTCCTCTTATCTCTTCTTGTGCTAGGACAATGCACTATGACAATGGCTATGGTGATGAACTATAAAAAATATTTATATTTATATTGTATTTTTTCTCTTATTTCTATAGTTTCGTGTTCTCCACTTAATTCTCACTTTCTTTCCCTTCTGTCTCTTGTTTTTCTGTCCCTGACGAAGGCTTTGTGGTCGCAACGTAGGTTTTTATTGCCCTTTCTCTTTGTAACTCCTTGTCACGTAGGTTTTGATCATTAAATTGCCTATAGCGTCTTCCTATTCTTTCACCTGAATTCTTAATTTTGTTATCTCTCTTTATTTCCTTTTCCTGTATATTTTGCATCCATTCGTTTGCGAAATATATTTTCATTAAATTCCTTAACGTTACCTGTTTCTTTTCTCAAAACGGAGAATCGCAATAGTGATTCTATTACATAGATGTCAGTCAGACGAGAAGTGCGATTAAGTTGCAGTCCATCTCAGACATAGGGCCGACTTATCGTTATAGCATTTTCACCTGTCACAGCGGTTTTTCAAGGCTGAGTTTCTGGGCAGTGTGAAAATCGCTCTCAATCTCGCCAGAGGCGTGAATCGCGGCAGACATTGCTCGCTAGAGCAGACTGAGTGTCGGGGTTCCCGCATCTGACACCCATGCTCCACGGCGCAGTTTCAGACATTTGTCTGGGAAATCCACCTGAAAAGACACCCACTGTTGGCCGGGTCAGCGCGAGGTGCGGAAATGCAGAAGTGTCAGTTATGTAAGACGTCTAGTAATGGTAATGTTAAATGTAAGGTGTTTTACATGGGAAAAGGGGAGATGATTTCGGAGTTTGAGAAAATGTGGGAGTGTTTGCCCCTGTCTTCAAATATCCACCCAGGAGCTGAAATCTGATTTCATTTCAGTCTCCAACATCTTCAGTAGACGGAACACGCGTGCTTAGCGAATGAAGCTTGTATAGCGAATTTCATAGTTCTCGTCAGATTTGTGACGAGCTTCTAACTACCTATCTAGTGAATTATCCTAGTCGTGGTGTTACCGTAGTGCTGTGGTGAGATTAATATAATAGATATCTAGTATTTTGGAAAGTGTTTAAAGCGTTAAATCGCTCATTTCATTTTAACTAGTTTCTTTTGAACAGAGTGCTTAATTTATAGTTTGTTATATTCTCTAGTCGACGAGTTACAGTGGAAATACATAATAAATTATATCTTTAGCTTACTAAACAAGTAGCTATAAGGAATTTAACTTAACGGCTAAATACTCAGTCGAAACTGTTTTAATAACAAACTTATAAATGCTAGACGCGACATCAGTGAGTATTGACGGAATACGCATGATATTCCTAATTCGTGATGATCGATTTTTTTATATAACTTATTTCTCGGGAAGTTTTAAATTATAAGTCAAGCGGTCGGCTTGCTATTTAAAATGTAAGTTATATTGAGTACATAATATGTAAATGATTTATATGTGCTTTTCCTTTTATTCAGGAAATACTGGGGTGACCCGAACTTTACCGGCGTTTAATAAGAGTTTCATACTTGTGAAGAAATAGACAGTCCTTATTTTGAACCACGTGGGTTTTCTCAAGTAACACTGGTCTGACAGTGCACATGCCCACAGAGTTAGACAGAAATACTATATCCCACTAACGGGTTTTCAAAGACTGTAATGATGAATACTGGCCCTTTGAGCCAGATCTTAAATTCTTCCATAAACTCTACGTAAATTTTCTTCCTGGCGGCGTGAATATTACAAGAAATAACATTAACATTGTCCGATTAGATTATTTTGTGGACAAATCTGTGGTGTGACCAAGGTAAATCCTATACTGAGAGAAGGCACCGACCTGACATTCCTATTACTAGAAATTCTAAGCTATTGACACGGTGCTCGCTGTAAACTTTCGTGCCTGACAAAAATAAAATTTTAATGTGACATAGACAGATATCCTAGAATAAGAAATACAAAGGAAACGTTCCCCGAAGCAGTGAATTCTATCTGACTTTTTGGAGCTGGGGTTTTCTTGGCTACGACTACCTCTGGTGATTCTGTATGTGAATGTCCTAACAAAATTGTGTTTCCAGATATGTCTACCAAAGCAGTGAGTATGTGCACGTGTACACGGCTGGATGTCTAGAGTGAATGTAGGACTGAGTGATTTCACCATTGTTGTAATTTGGCACCCATTTTTGGCTGTCCTAATTGTATTATGCAAGTAGTGCTAACCATATTTTCCCTTAGGATAGATCAGAGTATATCTAAGTCTATCCATACCTTTAACGGGGAAAATCATTGGATTTCCGCTAATGTATCATTGATCCTCTTTGGGTTATCATCATTTTCCTAAACAGGACTGTGGGCTAACCCTAGAGGGCAGATCATAACGGGTCTACCATGCTGGTAGAAATTCATTGATTTTTCATGACTATTCGTATATATGTTTTTTTTTTCTTGATGTATTTTCTTTGGTGTTGTGAGCAGATTTTAAATGATAATTAAAATCTCTCTTGAACTTGATAATCGTGTTGGTCAGCTCGTTCTAAATAGCTATATAATCATTGTTATAGTTTCCCCACGTCTGTGTGTCTACCTGTCGTCACTGTATGTGCGTGCACGTGAGTGGGTAGAGATCTGTTGATATACATATATTTAATGTATATGTGGTAGACTGTCTGACTGCTTAAAATCTGTCGTAGAAGACAGGTGAGAGAGAGAGAAGATTTCTCGCATCTCAGAGACAGCCTCTATCACTATTCTACCGCCTCACTCGTGGAAATCTATTGCTATTACTAATTCGCACTGTGACTATCACTGATTCTAATCTATTCAGAAGGGACCAACCCAAGTCTTAATTCTCCTATCTAAAATCTACGACAAATGGTTGCTCGTTACCGGGAATTGAACCCAAAATCCTAAGACGATACGACAAATGGGGTCTCGCCCGACGAATTTTAGAACTTAGAATAGGAAGACGAGTACGACAAATGGTCGCTCGTTTCCGGTTTTTGAACTTTGAATAGGAAGACGAGACGACAAATATCAGTTCGTCTTTAAGATTCTTTATTCTGATATAGAGTAAGAGTGTGATGTCTTGTGAGTTTTGTATCTTTTAAAAATAATTTATCCCCTAGACTAACGATCTGTTTTATGGGCGTGCTGACCACACGACTAATAATTGTTTTTTCCACAGCATTAAGAAGCATTATACATTTGGTTTACAGGTTGATTTTGTCGGAATATACGTTAATTACTGATTTTGTAATACTAAACGCTGGTAAAGTTTTGTGAGTGTATAACATTCACAAGGGTTCTGAAGCAGGAAAGTGTTTGAACTAAGTTAAGGAGTGCGTTTCGGACTATTTGTTCAGATTAATTGCCTCCCTCACCCTAACTGTCTTCAGGGGTAAACTTGATAGTGGATTAAAAATTAAGGGGATTTTTTTTCCTCCGAAATTTTTGCTATAATCATTGTGTTTTCCACTGTAGCAACTTATTTTTCAGTGAGTAAATCTTAACTACTATTTAGTTGGCGTAGTCGTGTTTTGCATTAGGTGCTTTATTGCCGATTAATAGCTGCGATAGTTAGATTTTTATTTTGGAGGAGGTATCCCAGGGTTAAATATATCATCTTTTATTTGGTATTCTCTCGCAAGAGGTAGGAACCAGTGTATCCTTTTCTTATTTTCCTTCTCCACTTGTCTCAGTCACTGACTTATTATGGCAGAGAGGGCGAAGCTTAGGCAGATCCTAAGACAGGAAGCAAAGGAAGAGGGATTACAAGGAGAAGAAGCGAAAGCGTTTGTCAACGAAGAACTTGACAGATATGATGCGGAGCAGAGAGAAAAAGCGGTGGAGAGGAAAGCAGCGGAAGACCGTCTATTAGAGCAGAGGAAGATGGGTGAGGAAATGCTGTTTAGGAAAAAGATGATGGCCCAAAGAGGATCAATGATACATTAGCGGAAATCCAATGATTTTCCCCGTTAAAGGTATGGATAGACTTAGATATACTCTGATCTATTCTAAGGGAAAATATGGTTAGCACTACTTGCATAATACAATTAGGACAGCCAAAAATGGGTGCCAAATTACAACAATGGTGAAATCACTCAGTCCTACATTCACTCTAGACATCCAGCCGTGTACACGTGCACATACTCACTGCTTTGGTAGACATATCTGGAAACACAATTTTGTTAGGACATTCACATAAAGAATCACCAGAGGTAGTCGTAGCCAAGAAAACCCCAGCTCCAAAAAGTCAGATAGAATTCACTGCTTCGGGGAACGTTTCCTTGGTATTTCTTATTATAGGATATCTGTCTATGTCACATTAAAATTTTATTTTTTTCAGGCATAAAAGTTTACAGCGAGCACCGTGTCAATAGCTTAGGATTTCTAGTAATAGGAATGTCAGGTCGGTGCCTTCTCTCAGTATAGGATTTACCTTGGTCACACCACAGATTTGTCCACGAAATAATCTAATCGGACAATGTTAATGTTATTTCTTGTAATATTCACGCCGCCAGGCAGAAAATTTACGTAGAGTTTATGGAAGAATTTAAGATCTGGATCACAGGCCCAGTATTGATCATTACAGTCTTTGAAAACCCGTTAGTGGGATATAGTATTTCTGTCTAACTCTGTGGGCATATGCACTGTCAGACCAGTGTTACTTGAGAAAACCCACGTGGTTCAAAATAAGGACTGTCTATTTCTTCACAAGTATGAAACTCTTATTAAACGCCGGTAAAGTTCGGGTCACCCCAGTATTTCCTGAATAAAAGGAAAAGCACATATAAATCATTTACATATTATGTACTCAATATAACTTACATTTTAAATAGCAAGCCGACCGCTTGACTTATAATTTAAAACTTCCCGAGAAATAAGTTATATAAAAAAATCGATCATCACGAATTAGGAATATCATGCGTATTCCGTCAATACTCACTGATGTCGCGTCTAGCATTTATAAGTTTGTTATTAAAACAGTTTCGACTGAGTATTTAGCCGTTAAGTTAAATTCCTTATAGCTACTTGTTTAGTAAGCTAAAGATATAATTTATTATGTATTTTCACTGTAACTCGTCGACTAGAGAATATAACAAACTGTAAATTAAGCACTCTGTTCAAAAGAAACTGGTTAAAATGAAATGAGCGATTTAACGCTTTAAACACTTTCCAAAATACTAGATATCTATTATATTAATCTCACCTTAGCACTACGGTAACACCACGACTAGGATAATTCACTAGATAGGTAGTTAGAAGCTCGTCACAAATCTGACGAGAACTATGAAATTCGATATACAAGGTTCATTCGCTAAGCACGCGTGTTCCGTCTACTGAAGATGTTGGAGACTGAAATGAAATCAGATTTCAGCTCCTGGGTGGATATTTGAAGACAGGGGCAAACACTCCCACATTTTCTCAAACTCCGAAATCATCTCCCCTTTTCCCGTGTAAAACACCTTACATTTAACATTACCATTACTAGACGTCTTACATAACTGACACTTCTGCATTTCCGCACCTCGCGCTGACCCGGCCAACAGTGGGTGTCTTTTCAGGTGGAATTCCCAGACAAATGTCTGAAACTGCGCCGTGGAGCATGGGTGTCAGATGCGGGAACCCCGACACTCAGTCTGCTCTAGCGAGCAATGTCTGCCGCGATTCACGCCTCTGGCGGGATTGAAAGCTATTTTCACACTGCCCAGAAACTCAGCCTAGGAAAACCGCTGTGACAGGTGAAAATGCTATAACGATAAGTCGGCCCTATGTCTGAGATGGACTGCAACTTAATCGCACTTCTCGTCTGACTGACATCTATGTAATAGAATCACTATTGCGATTCTCCGTTTTGAGAAAAGAAACAGGTAACGTTAAGGAATTTAATGAAAATATATTTCGCAAACGAATGGATGCAAAATATACAGGAAAAGGAAATAAAGAGAGATAACAAAATTAAGAATTCGGGTGAAAGAATAGGAAGACGCTATAGGCAATTTAATAATAAAAACCTACGTGACAGGACGTCCCCCCTTAAGATATGGAAGCACTCCATGTCTACGTTATGGAATTAAATTTCCTATAACCGTAGCTTCGGGGTGTCTGTCTTCTTCCATCTCATCTTCCCCCTCCATCTCTCTGCAAGTCCTCTTCATGAAGTCTACTCCCCAAAGTTTCCTTCCTCTGGAATGTCTCCCATGCGCGCTTGAAAGAGCGTCGCCGCTTCTGACATTTTTGAAAGATTTCCTGTGATAGCGGTGGAATATCCCTGCCACTATCATCATCTTCGTCAGCTCTGGCGATCGTCAGGAGATGGTCGGAGGTTGGCACTGGTCTTTCCAAGTATCTCTTTAACAGATTTAAATGGAAAACCTTCTCCTTCCCTTGAATAGAGATCTGGTAGTTAGCCTTAGAAATCTTTTTCAGGACGGTAAACGGACCTTGCCATCCGATCTTCAGTTGGTTGTTTCCGGTAGGGAGTAACACCAAAACTTTCTCTCCTGCTTCCAGTTCTCTTTCTTTCGCGACTTTCCTGTATCGGTTAGCGTGCTTTGTGCGTGCTCGCTTAAAGTTAGTCGTTGCTAGGTCCCATCCTAGTTTCAACCTTTCCTTTAAATCCGATACGTATTTGCTTGCTGAGACGACTGTCTCATCAGCCTTCTGGTCTGTCAGCGACCAAAGTAAGGCTTCGAGCGGGCCCTTAATGGGTCTGCCGAATAAAAGCGTAGCTGGCGGAAATCCTGTGGAAGTATGAGGAGATTCTCTGTACCCAAATAAAGCTGCCGGAATGCAACAATCCCAATCTTCAGGTTTCACTTGTGCCAGTCTACTTAACATCATGTTGAGGTTTCCGTTAACACGTTCCACGAGCCAATTTCCGGCCGGAGCATATGGCTTCGTGTAGATGTGTTTGGTCCTCAAGATCTTCACGATCTCATCCATCAACAGGTTTCGGTATGGGGATCTGTTATCCGTCAGCACTTGCTGAGGGAATCCCAACCGAGTGAAAATCTGCACGAGGGCTTCTGCGACATGCTTGGCATCTGCGCATGTTAGCGGTATAGCTTCTGCCCATAAAGTGCATGTATCGACTAAGGTCAGGATAAACCTGTTCCTTCTTTTAGTCCTTTCGAAAGGCCCTAAAATGTCGATCACAACCCGTTCGAATGGTGTACCCACTATTGGCATTTCACCCAGCGAGACTGGGGGTGTCCGTTGCTTGGGTGGTACACGTTGGCACTGGGCACAGGATTTGACATACCTGATAATCTCAGTATTTACTCCTGGCCACCAATAATGAGTAGTTATCCGTTGGTTTGTGGCGTTCTGTCCCATATGTCCGCTGAAGGGAAGAGAGTGCCCCATTTCTAGGATTTGGCTTCTGTACTGTCTCGGTACTAGGAGCTGGTTGTAACCTTGGTCAGGCTTGCCCGTTCTGCGATAAAGTACGCCATCCTTAGAAAAAATGTCCCCGTGCTGTCTGGGTTCGTTAGCCATGGGCAGTTTCCTAAAGCAGGGTGCCAAAGTAGGGTCCTTTTGTTGCGCTTCTTTAAGTCCCATAGGGAACAAATTAGGCGCAGGCTCCCGTTCCTTCATGGTTTGCCCTCTTGTAGTTACTGCTGCCACAATCGGCTCTTCCGATTTCCCAATATACACGTATCTCCCGCCAAGTATGACTGGGTAGATGGGATCATCCATAACAGCCGCTTTGATCACGCCTCTGACAAAATCAGAGTGTATCTCCACCAGTGCGATGGGAAGCGCTGTAGGTGCATCACTCTTAGAGACTCCACAAAGTTTGACGGTCGCTCCTGTCTCTTGACCGGGTTTAACCAGGTTTCTGGCAACAATGCAATCAAAAGAAAGCCCTGTGTCAAATAAACAAAGACTTTGAGAACCGTTCAAAATAACAGTATCTCGCGTTGAGGGTCTATCCCCAACAGGTTTGGAATCAATGTGAACAATTCCGCCTTGCGAGACTGTCAATAAGCATCCGATGCGTTTCGGCTCGGTGTGCTCGGTCTGATCATATGTCCCGTGCTCAGGGGTTTTCCCTTTGCCACCTTGTCCTTTCTGGCTGCGCTGCCATGTAGGGCGGTCGGGTTGATCAGACTGTTTGGGGTGGTTGGGGTACTTGTTCTTGTAGAACTTGGAGTTTTCAGGAGGGGGGTTTTGAGGTCCAGTTTCTCTGTGGTTATTCTGATTCGAAGCATGAAAAGGTTGCTCTAGATTATTTTTTCGAAAATGCTCCTCTGTCGGTTTCCGCTTAGTGGCCGGTAGTTCAGCCAGCGCATTATGGTAACGCTCAGACTTCTCTAAGATGTCTTCGAGCTTTTCTGCACCCTGCTCAGCTAGAAATCTCCTGGTATCTGCAGACAGTGTGTTCTTTATTTGTTCTGTTAAAACAAATTCCTCAAGACCTTCATAGGTAGAGGGGAGCTGCGAGAGCTCTAGGCACTTTGTCAGATATCCCTTCAAACGAGATGAGAACTGCTGAAAAGTTTCAGAATTCTCCTTCCTGCTGTTGCGAAACAGTTGCAAAAACTTTCGCGCGTTCATTTCAAAGCGCTCCAGTAACGCTTTCTTCAACACATCATAGTTGTCTTGTTGGCTGCTTTCCAGTTTGGCGTAAACATCATACGCCGAACTTTTCAAAGCTTGAGAAAGCTTCACATTCCAACGCGACCTCTCTAAACCGTACAGAGTTGCAATTTTCTCAAATTTTTCTAGCCAAGTGTCAATCTTCTCATTAGGACAAGGGAAAGATTCTAGCGGAAAAGACATAGCAGTGAGATAAGTAGATTGAGTGTTAGAAGGATCAGTTAAGGAAGAATGAGGAGAAGACTCTCCACTGCTGGAGGTAGAGGCAGCACCACGACTTTGAAACTCTAGAGTTTTAAGTGCCAACTCGTGCTGTCTCTGTTTCTCTCTTTCCTCATGCTGTCTCTCCTCCCTCTCCTTCTCATGCTGTCTCTCCTCCCTCTCCCTCTCATGCTGTCTCTCCTTCTCAGATCATAACGGGTCTACCATCCTGGTAGAAATTCATTGATTTTTCATGACTATTCGTATATATGTTTTTTTTTCCTTGATGTATTTTCTTTGGTGTTGTGAGCAGATTTTAAATGATAATTAAAATCTCTCTTGAACTTGATAATCGTGTTGGTCAGCTCGTTCTAAATAGCTATATAATCATTGTTATAGTTTCCCCACGTCTGTGTGTCTACCTGTCGTCACTGTATGTGCGTGCACGTGAGTGGGTAGAGATCTGTTGATATACATATATTTAATGTATATGTGGTAGACTGTCTGACTGCTTAAAATCTGTCGTAGAAGACAGGTGAAAGAGAGAGAAGATTTCTCGCATCTCAGAGACAGCCTCTATCACTATTCTACCGCCTCACTCGTGGAAATCTATTGCTATTACTAATTCGCACTGTGACTATCACTGATTCTAATCTATTCAGAAGGGACCAACCTAAGTCTTAATTCTCCTATCTAAAATCTACGACACTCCTGGGTTTAATGCATTAAAGAACACAAATGAGCTAAGAAGCTTCTATACTCAGATAATGCAGTTTTGTCACTTCTTAAACAAATCTAACTACAGCATATTAAACAACATTAAGTGTGAAAACATGGAACACAGAGATGCAGTGGGACAGCCTGGTAATGCTGGTAAGTGCCAATAGGTTATTGGTAGAAGGATGGTACTGTACCAATCTGTCTCTTCTAGTTAAATAAATAAATAAATAATGAATAAATAATGAAGGAAACATGAGTCCTGCGGATAGTAAATACATAAATAAGTACCTGTTAATTACCTTTATTTATTTATTTACTTATTTATTTACTATCCACAGGACTCGGGTTTCCTTCATTATTTATTTAAGAGTATTGTTGTTGTGTGGATACACCTTAGTGTATACAAAAAAACATCCTTACCTACCCATGGTTCTACATCAACTGCCCGTGGAAAAACACTATTTTTCCATTTCCCCCGTTGACCACTAACAGTCCTTTCCTTCTAATTGGTCTGGCCAACTGACCTGGGCCCAGTCACTTATCTTCTCCTATTCTTAGTCATCTATTTTTTTATGGAGCCCTTGTGATCTCACGGCTACATCACACCAACTTGTTTACTAATTAACCTTTAGACCCCTACCTCTTACTTAAATGTCTTCTTTAATGTTCCTAATTTACAACTCCGCCTAGGCCGGTCCCAAGCCCGGCTGAAAAAGGAGGAGGGCGGCCTGTATGGAGGCCGTAAGGAGGTAGCCCCTCCACATGCAAAGTCAATCCAGGCCAATCACCTGTTTGCTTTAAACTTTTGATTATGAGAAATACAAGAGAGAAAACCGGACTGATTCTAAAGGCGACGAACTGGAACGGACTACGGACTACGACTTATGGAACTTGGAACACAAAAAGTATAAATGGGAAAGAAGAGGAGCTGGTGGAAGAGATGAGAAAAGCAAAACTAGAAATCCTGGCTATAACGGAAACGAAGAAAAAAGGACAAGGAGTCATTGATCTCGATGGTAATACGCTGCTCTACAGTGGTGTACCCACATCTGAAAGAGCTAAAGGGGGCGTGGGTTGTGTTACGGACCTTGTTCCCCAGTATAATGAGCTCCCAAATGGATGTCACGGGATAGATTTCGTAAGCACCGTGCAGTGCCCGTAAACCTCAATTCACACATGAACGCCCCTGAGTATTCTTCAACCATGCTGCGTGCTTCTATACAGTGAACTTTTAAATGTAACATTCCAAGCTTGCATACTTCAATAATAATACACTAACAGGTTACAACATTCTCTACCCACACACATGTATACACGTCATGTATCTCATGACATTACCCCCCGCTCCAAATGAAAAACGCAGTTTTTCACAGGAAGGTGACGTAGGCTTCGCCTTAGCCATCATACTCTACTGGCAAACCAAACACAATTCCATCCTATACAACATCAGATTGTGTTGGATGCAAATCTAACAATGTGTGCCTCAATTAATATATTAAACAAATCATAAGTGGATTCACCAAATAAAAATACATATGTGAACCAAAAGGTACATCAGCACTGTTCATTAAGTAATATATTTATATTATAAGTTAATACTAACAACTTATCAAACTAACACAAATGTGATTCATAAATATAAAATAATCTATACTAAATGCTGAATTTCATCTGTAAATCATGTCTCAATTGCTCCAAACCATAGTAAAGGACTGATGTCTCACTTTCTCACAGTCAAGACATGACAGGTAAACTTAGGCCTATGTAACTTCAGGAGTTACTTGGTTTAGTCAGTCTTCTTTCACAAGAACTGTGTTCTACAATCATAGTCCGTTCCTTCACACAATGATGAATAGCAATAAAATATAATACATTTACATAGCACATGTTTAGATCATATTGTCGTGAGAAATTCTAATCCACATATATAAATTAAAACGTAAACGTAAAGCCTAACAAATAAATTTAATAAAAGGAAAGAAGAATGGTAAAGAACAGTACTGTCACAATGACTGTACTCGAAATCCCCCTTGTTTTCTAATTCGTCTGCAAATTGTAACGTTTCACGTTGATAGTAAAAGCCTACTGCTTCAATACCCGCTTTCTACGATAAAACGTGTACTGCCTTTCTAAGACAAACCTTGAGATACGCAAGCTGACCTAGATTTAAAATTCCATTCATGTCATTTTATACACTATGTTACTAAAAACGAAAGACAGATGGACTAAGGATAGAAAGAAAGGGAGGGGCTGAAAGCCGGAACGCAGGCAATACTACCACAGTCTCACAATACACAATTACTACCATCACGCGTGTAAGGCCACAAGCACTAGCTTTTTTCAAATCGACAGTGATAAAAAAAAACACTACTCAGACGAGAGTTATGTTTAAAAACCTGAAAAATGCATATTGGGAAACATGACATTCTACTGTTTTATGTCCGAAATCCTGACATTAGTATGACAGTACAGCAGACACCCTAAAAGTTTGGAAGTGAGGAGGTGGTAACAGCACAACTATCCTAGAAGAAAATACATATTTTGAACGCCGCCACTTAGCTCCCTTAAAACTTATATATTTGGGTTCCTTAGGACGTGCTGACAAAGAATATGTTAAACGTTACGCAAATAGTCTAGGAATTAACAAATTATAGCCAAAATAAAATAATGGTGCTGTCAGACAACACCAAAATCAGAATCGCTCAGTGGCAGATTTTCACACCACCATTGTACGGGAAATAGGCTGACATGTTACCTCCTATTTGATTGGCGGAAAGTAAATGTAAGGCTAAACACGATTAGTCGGACTATAAATACTACTTCTTTGTTGTTAGGGGAAACGTGAGTAGGAGTACTTTTTTGAAAAGCTGTGTAAACATGGCTCGATTGGTTAGACCTGCGAATATAGTCAATCAGAGGCGTCAGGTCAGCACCACATTTTCAAATAAACTTACTAAAGAACCAGTTTGTTGAGCGCCAGTGCATATTTTTCTAAATAAAAGCCTGGGACATCGGCAGATCGAAATTGTGCTATATTCATTGCCAGTCAACGTAACTGTGTATTATTTCCATGAATTGTGGGACTGTGGTCCTAAAGTTATTGAGCAGCACCTGGTCAGAGCTTTGCTGAATCCAGAGGTGGACAGCATACTCCTTGGTCCATATAGCAAACAGTGAGGTGTCTCCAGAACACAGGGAGGCTATCGAGCAGAGGAGTCTTTTCCTGCCGCCATCACGAAAGATAAGAGTCTGTGGCCAGCGGAGCTCAACATTATGCCCCCCCCCCCCCTCTAAAAGTGACTTTATAATAAAATAAGAGGGGAAATTAATTGTTTTAATGCCAGGAACTGAGAACATCTCCAATACTAGTTCCAACAGAAACAAACACTTGAAATCATGATGACAAATACCAACAGAGCTTGAAAAAACAAAACCAGTATTACCTCATAGTACTACTACACAACTGACACACATAGGATAATATTAATAAAATATGTCACTACAAGGTTCATATTGATAAATTCTGTACATATAAATTGTAATTACAATTGATTGTGATTCCTGGTTCACTTTGTATTTGAATCAGGACACATATATTAATGAAAGTACTTAATACATATTGATATTTGAAAATTTACCAATGACTCATTTAAGATATTCTTATAGAGTGTTAAATGTGTACGAGTGTCACAGTGTTGTCAAGTGTGGTGGAATAAATTAAATTGTTTATCTGTCTGTTGTTGTTGTGACTTACACTTCATCAAATACATACCCTAGACATTTAACGTAGTCATCACAATATTCCAGAATAATTCTGACTGAGGTATAATGTGGTAGCAAGTAAGGTTATCTGCAAAACACTACACCTATTAGATACAGATACCTTCACAGCTGATCTCAGTCAGTACACTAAGTCCCCTATAAATATTTATAACATCCCACTTCACCACACATATTAAGAATAGCAATACATTTATACCAATGAATATTCTACGTACATATTTTGCGAAGTCTATACGAACCCGCACAGAGTGAAATCATACAACACCGCTTGGTTAATACCAAAGTGCTTGTAATGTAGAATTCCTCGCCATGTAGATGCATTCGGCCCAGAAGTCGTGCGTGTAAGTGAAGTTTTCGTCTAAGCTTCTAGATTTTATGAATCTCTTCTCACGTGTTCTAAATCATTGGATGGGATATCCCCGTTGACGTAATCACACGTAAATTCTCTCCCTGACCTCTGAGCATGTGTGACGCAATTTTGAACATCGTCTTGCGTGAGAAAGCTTCCCCCCGCCGTAATTACTGGTTACTCCTAGAAGGCATAGACGTGCTGGCTGATGCAATGAAATTTGACACTGGCGCGTTTTCCGTCAGGTCCCTCAAATAAGGTGCAATAAAGCAATGGATCTCTAGACTTTAAGACGCCTTTTTCTCTTAATTAAGGTATATCCTCTGGCCATGTGTTATAACCTGGGGTTGATGCGTTTGCGGTATTTGCGCAGTGGCCATTAGTAAGCGCCGTGATGTCTGAGAAAGAGAAACGCTGACTACAGCGCCGAAAATACCGTAGTGTAACGTGAAAATTACTGAGAATAAGGGAGAGAGAGATAGACGGGAAAAGAAGGGAGACAAAGATGGAGAGAAGAATAGTCCGGTTTACGACATAGCCTCCCCCTTCAGTTTGACCTGCGGTCTAACTTACTGAGGTCTGGTCTTCTCGATCATTCCTAAATTCGTTCTTCTCATCTTCGCTTTCCTCGCACTACTCTTCTTCTTCTTCCACCACTGTAGCTGACATTCTCCTTGCAATGGGCCTGCAGTAACCCGTATGGATTGACGACATGTCGGTTGATAGGAAATGGGTTTTCCTGACAAGGTCGGTACCATCCTATACATCCTTATTTTGGTCGCCTTATACGACCTGCCTAAGTGAGCAGTAGTTCTATTCTTTCCGTTTCTTATGAGCAATTCCCGGAAACTACACGGGGTGAAATGTTTACTGGTGGAGTAGTTCTTTCCTAGACTACGTCTGTTAGCTTTCCTGCTCCGCCAGTGATCATGGCGTAAGATAGGGTGCATCCTAATCCCGATCTTCAGACGTCCAGTTAAATGTGACAAATTGCACATTTTCAACCAGTGGGCTTTAGACGAGGACGATGCAACATGTGGCGTGTTCTTGAGTCCTCTCTTGCCGATACTTTTGTCTATCAATCTGATTTCGCCATAAACTTCTCCCTGGGTTGCAGGGCGCGAGTGGGCGTAAAACTGATGTCCAATCCAAAGGTTGAACGTAATGTTCTCAGTCTTGGCCTTTTCTAAATCCATGTGCAGGGGTTTGGGGGGTTACTCAAGTTTCTTAGCTCGTTCTCTCACGATAATCATAGTTTGAGTTGAGCCCCGTAATGGCACATACCTACATCCACCAGTTTGGGTGTAAATATACTCATCTAAGACAATCTCCTTCATAGGTGGATGGGAGGTTGAATTAGGTAATCCAGACATATATCCTTCTCCAAGGATTTTAGAGGAGGACCGCTCTTCTAACACCGCCTCTCCCTTGAGAGGTGAGTTAATTAATAGTTTTCCACAAGGTACTTTGGGTTTCCCTCCCATTTCTCTCTGTATCCGCTCCTCTGTAAGGAGGTGTTCATATTCTGGTGCAGGTGTCACCTCTGACTGCTCCCCCGCCTTTCCTGTTACAGCAATCTCAGGCTGCGTCGGGCCTTTTAAGGTTCCTTCATGATCTCCTTTAACTTGGAGGCAAATTATTTCCTCTGGTACCGCCTCTTTCTTGAGACGAATTGAGAGTGAATTTTGTAGCATGTGCTTAGAGATGTGCTGAATTCGGCCTGTCCCACACTCATCCATGAGCCGATGTGTGCGAAGTTCTGACTTTGAAGTCTTGATGTGCTTTTCCGTATCTTTTCCGGCTTCGACATTTTGCAGTGCTGAATGATAAGAGGTCGTACTTCTGCTTTCCCTGCTTGTGGGGTGATTGTACTCCTTTAAAACTGCCTCTCCTGTGAGGATCGGAGAAACTAAATTCGGCAGTTTATTCCCATCATGTATCAAGGGAGAAGATTCCCTGTGACACATTTTCACCTCCTTTTGCACGAGGATGGTGGATGGGGTTTGTTTTAATGGTTTAAAACCATATGTTCCAGGATTTGTATTCCTCTCACCTGTTTCCAACTTCCCTCCAAAAATGTTGGAAATCGACGTAGGCGTTTGAATTTCCCCGCCCTCCTCAGTCATGTTCACTCTGGCATGTGCTGAGTTTCCTAAGAGCAAGTAACTCCCTCAATGGGGTATGGGGAAAAAGCGTTCGTCTACTATTGCTGCGTTAATAATTCCTGTCTCATAATAAGATTCTATGTGCAAGCTTGCAATGGGCATTTCCATCGGTTCCCCATGAAGCATAGGTGCATTTACCATTACATATTCCTCGGTAATTTCATCGACGTTTACGAGTGAGGATGAAGCAACTGCACTAAACCCGAGATCAGGTACAAGCAGACATATGACTCGTCTTCCATTGACGGTCGCATAACCCTCATTCAAAGGTTTCCTAAGGTCATCTCGGGGCTTCACCTGGTTTCCTTTACACGGCGGGCCTTGCGCTGGGCTAACAGTTTGTATGTTTCGGTTTCGGTGCCTGCAGTTTTTATTACTGTGGTTAACCGATCGGAAAGACTTACTAATATTGCTCTCCATCCCATACATCTCCGAAGCCATTTCATGCTTTATGTTGGTCCTGTTTTTATTCAGAGGGCGAATGTTGTGAGTCATAGAGAAAGTGGAAGTGGGTCTTTCCAGATCATCCGCCTCTGCACGCTTCTGCTTCTCAGAGTGATCCTGATGCCTTTGTTCTGAAAGCCGCCCCTCTTCTCTTTCTGGTAATAGGGTTTGACTAACAGACCTGACTCTCTCTGGTACAGTTTGAGGTGCTACCTGCGGGAGTAACTTAACTGACGGAGGTGAGGGGCTGGAGGAAGTTGAGGTCTTGGAGCTCATTCTAGGCTGCATCGTTTCGAGACGCAGTAGTTCCGCATCCAAAGCTTCCATCCTTAATTTGTGTTGCTGTCTCTCTTCCTCCCTCATTCTGCATTTTTCCATCTCCCGTGAAACGAAAGTATCTAGCTCTTCTCCGGAGAGTTCGCACTCAATGGCTAACTCTGTCCAGAATGCTCTCCACTCATCCAATTCCCTTGTTGTTTCGTCCATTTTAGCAGTGGTGATTCACTCTGAACAAGCTGGTATGACTTGCAAACAATATGCTAATTACCAACTCAAATAGTATCTCTAATTACAACTGTAACAAAGTAGACTTCTAACAAATACCAACAATAAGATATATTAATACAACGATTAATTATCTCAGTAATACTTACTTACTTAGTCGTTCCCCTTCTACCATGAGGTGTAGAGGTATCTCAGTAATACAAAGTATAATACTAAGTATATAATACAACATATAGTTAAGCAAAAGGATTTCCTCAGATTCTACTCAGATCTTTTATACTCGTTCTTATGATTACAATGCCGTTAGTACATTGACCCAGTTACTATTTTTAGCTTCGCTTACAGGTAAAAAAATTTCGCTGAACTCAAAGTTCGCTATGTTTACAAATAAAGATCTGGTTTCTTAGTTCTATCAATCAAAAAAGAATTAATCATGATATTGTAATATCTCGCTGTCTAAGAGGTATGAGTGTGTATAGATACCAAAATCCCTAGTGCTGTAAAGAATTCAGATCCTAGAGATATATATATATCAGTGGAGAACTATAGGAATGCAAGAGGTAGAAAAGGTTCTCTAGGGTTATGATCTAGATACCGGACATATGCCTCCAATTGTGATTTATCACACTTGTGCGGTCGGGTTCAGTAATCCCAAGACGAGACATCAATTGTCGCGCGGTTATCCTGAACTGGACATTAATTGTCACAGCACAGTTGGATAAGAAGATGTAAAATTGAGAAATGTAAGAAAGATATATAGGATCTCAGAAGTGGCTCGTTAAATGTTAGATTCCTATACAAGTAAGGGGTGAATAGGAAGGCGAATATTCTCACAAAGAGATAATGTCTCAGAAGGGCACATGAGAATGGATTCTGTTTCCTTGCGACAAATCTCCCCTGTTATTCTTACAGAATATTATAATTGTTATTAAGCCCCCATCCTCTCATACTGAGGAAATGACACATATATGGGTTTAAGAGACAGTACATGTAAGAAACTCACTCGACCACTTGGTAGATGATATAACTTATGTATAGCTATTTAATCCCTAAACCACATATATGACACAAAGAAAATGACAAGGTAAACGAAAATAATAATATGGACATAAACACTGAATGACTAAAAGTCCTGGTACGTCCTACTAATCATCATTAGCACTGGTGTGACTATCATGCAAGTTACCTAACTTTGTTGATTGTAATGTTCACTTTGTACTACCCTGGAAGGCACTTTAAAATTAGTTCCGTGAGTATTTAGGTGAAAGTTCTGTTAGGAATTTGAATAAGATCTCTGAGATTTCTTGAGGAAAATAATCCTTATGCTTTTGGACTTATCTGTAATCCGATGTTGTCAGCCCTGGCGCAGGTTGTTAGGTGCTGTCATCCTGCAGCGATATGACATTACACGTGCTAGCGTTGATCTATGCTCCTTTATGCTTAGGAGTTGACGAGATCTCTGGCTTTTGGTTCTGCTGATCGGTCAAAAGACTGGCTGTCTGTTACCGTCAGGCGCCGGACACTGAATTCTGCAACTGCGAAGGTTGTCCGCTCAGAAACCTAAAAGTATATTTTGCGAAGTCTATACGAACCCGCACAGAGTGAAATCATACAACACCGCTTGGTTAATACCAAAGTGCTTGTAATGTAGAATTCCTCGCCATGTAGATGCATTCGGCCCAGAAGTCGTGCGTGTAAGTGAAGTTTTCGTCTAAGCTTCTAGATTTTATGAATCTCTTCTCACGTGTTCTAAATCATTGGATGGGATATCCCCGTTGACGTAATCACACGTAAATTCTCTCCCTGACCTCTGAGCATGTGTGACGCAATTTTGAACATCGTCTTGCGTGAGAAAGCTTCCCCCCGCCGTAATTACTGGTTACTCCTAGAAGGCATAGACGTGCTGGCTGATGCAATGAAATTTGACACTGGCGCGTTTTCCGTCAGGTCCCTCAAATAAGGTGCAATAAAGCAATGGATCTCTAGACTTTAAGACGCCTTTTTCTCTTAATTAAGGTATATCCTCTGGCCATGTGTTATCAACTGGGGTTGATGCGTTTGCGATATTTGCGCAGTGGCCATTAGTAAGCGCCGTGATGTCTGAGAAAGAGAAACGCTGACTACAGCGCCGAAAATACCGTAGTGTAACGTGAAAATTACTGAGAATAAGGGAGAGAGAGATAGACGGGAAAAGAAGGGAGACAAAGATGGAGAGAAGAATAGACCGGTTTACGACAAGTGTCATAGTGTTAAAAGTGTTGTGGATTTTAATTTAGGTGTTTATCTGTCTGTTGGTGGTTGTGAACTTACACTTCATCACTATCATAACCCTAGACATTCAACGAAGTCATCATACAATTCAAGAATAAGTCTGATTGAGGTCTAAATGTGGTAGCAAGCAAGGTTATCTGTAACACACCAAACTTATTAGATACAGATACCTTCACAGCTGATCTCATTCAGTACACTAATTCCCCTATAACTATATTTATATAATCCCAACTCACCACACGAGCGAAAGGGTTTCTGTGAAAGAAACGGCTTGTCTGTGGGAGGTAACTTCTGCAGGTGGTCTCTGCGTTTGGCCTTCAGAATGAAAAATTCCCACTGGACCAGCAGACGGTCAGCGTAGCGGTAATGTTATCTAAACGCACCTGTGGTCCGTCTGACCAGGGGGAATTTCTCTGGTCGCTCTAAGTCTTTGATGACGAGCGGCTGGTACCCTTTGAGGCCTGGGTAACGAGTTTGATCTGTTTTAGGGGGAGATAAAACCCGCTGTTAGCCTTTGTGGGTTTTTGCCCCTTAGAACACAGCAGTAGTGGTCATAATATTACGCATCACGCCGATACATCTGTAGAAACAAGCCATGCCAGGTGTTTATTTATAAACTATAAGAGTGAAGGGTTTAATCATGTAAACACACTCGTGAATATATTCCTGGCCCGAGATGGACCATCATGAGATAAGGCAAACTTTAACACAGAACTAAAATGTTAAGGCCTATCTCTAGTCATTTTTCGGGGTGAGTTGACATATCTTATAATTATAATATGATATATTCATGTTAGCTTTTTATGTATCTGATGAGAAAGTGACGTGAGTTCATTTCTGAGGACTTCTCCGAGTACTTTTATTCAGTGATAAGGTAGCGCGGTCTACGGCCTTAGTTAAGTGGTGCTTAAACTGTTACGGTTTATAATGGGAAAGGATACTTACAATAACAGATACTAGGCGTAGAATCAATTCATACAATGCTTACCATTGGGTTAAGAGTCAGAAAAAATTAACTGTCATTTCTGCAAGATAAGGTCAGAAGTGTGGACAGGCACTTAAACTCTGAATAGTCACTTATTCCTTTTTGATAGATATTTCTAGTGGCAAGGGAGAATCATTTTATGCTTACTTGTGTGGCTAGGCACTAGTCTATAACTTTCAAAAAAAAGCAGTCACCAGTCATAGATATAATTATATCTTATGATTCAGCCACAACTGTATTATTATAGCAAGAACATTGCATTTTCTATGTACTCATTTTGTGGAATGTTAATATATTTCCCCAAGGGGACATATGATTTATTTGTGTAATGTCACATGCTGTAATCTGTTTATGTAAATTCATTTGATGTTGTAAGATGAATAAGCATATTCATTTAACTGTAACTACAAGGTTAGGTTTCCTGTATGTTTAGTTGGAAGAAGAGGAGTAGATTGTTGCTGTCAGGACGATTACTGACAGGTACCTGGGTGTGCAAAAGATATTAAGCCTATGCGGGCACATGCTATAATTGATTAAGGAGATTTTTTGTTGCTTGATGTAAAGGGTGTCTCCTTTTGGTCTCAGTTTCAGGGATACCGAATCGCTAGAGCAGATTCCAGTCAGGCGAAGAACGTAATGTTCTCTTCGATCTAGAGGGTTTCTGAACACCGCTAGCGTCACGAGTTGTCAACCCGTTCCTGAATCAAAACCCCTTTTGTCAACGCCAAGTTACGCTCACGCAGGGAACGAGCCAACGCTAAATCTTGAATCACCAAATGCAGTAGTAGTTCTCTACTCGCCTATTGGATTACCAGTCAGAGCATTGCGGCTTCCAGAATATCAAAACCGCCCAGCATGTCTATAGCAGAATCTGATATCACCCGACTTTGTGTGCCTAAACGGGGCATTCAGCCAAAACCACAGCCAAACCAGTTTAAACAGGATTTACTGCCAAGCAAGCAATAGCGCCGGATAACAGCGCCTGGGACGCTTTGTCCTGAAGTAACTTCGGCTGGTGTATTTCTGGGTTTATGTAGAACTTCGCACTTAGGAGCGGCCAGCAAAGATAAACAGCGTCCTCCAGCCCACCTCGCGCAACTAGAGGTCACCAATGATAGTACCAACAAGGAAAGTTTTTTACAGGTCAAGTCCATCACCCATGGAGTATATCTTTACGTAAAAAGACACTTTCTGGAGCTGGCACATTTGGTCCCACGAAAGCGGACGGACTGACACGAAGTTATTCATTGTGGAAAACCAGAGGTAAATACAGAGTTCCAGCCCCTCACGCAATTAGGGGTCACCAAAGATAGCGCCTACATTGGATTTACAGGTCAATTCCATTACCCATGGAGCATATCTTTACGTAAAGACATTGGAGCTATTACATTTGGTCCCATGAAAAGCGGACAGACTGTCGCTCAGTTTGTTTATTTGGTCAGCAGGAGATAGACAGTCTTCCAGCCCATCGCGAAATCAGGGGTGCCACCAACAATAGCGACTACAGTGGATTTATACAGGTCAAGTCCATCACCCATGGAGTATATCTTTACGTAAAAGACACTGTCTGAAGCATTGTACTTGGTCCCACGAAAACGGACAGACTATCAGACAGTTTATTTATTTCTCTTGTGTTCTACAGGTTATTTTATGGGTGGTGGTGTGTGTGTTGTTGGTGTATTTGCATTATTGATGATTATTGATGACTATCGATGAATATTTTGATTATTGATGCAATTTTATGTTGTTTGTGATGAGATGCATTATTTTCATGTTTTTCTTCATTTAATAAAGTTTACACATTTATTAATGCGCTGTTCACGACCCTTTCATCCATAATTAACTTGTTTTAGCTCTTTACTATAATCTCTATGTTTGATAAGAGAAAAGAGTGAGAGCAGGAGGTGCTTAGACAGTAAAAGTGAGTTGAGGCTTGGAGAGAGAGATCATTTTGTTAATCTTCTTCCAGGTTGTCTCAAGTCCATCTCCTATTTACACCTTTCTGTGTGTGTAATCTATAACTCTGTCAGTCCACTATCCCTTGTCGATTTCACTACTATTGTCCAACTGGACAAATACTCTACACTTTACTCAACCACGACCGGCAGCAATAAAACAAAATCCATTCTCATATCACGAGAGGAAAGGAGGCAACGGATTGGGCTGGGAGAGCGGGTCGGCCACTTTAAATGCCTCGGAGCTATTGTAGATAGAAAGGGAGGCATCAAGGGAGAGTTGGCCACTCGAGAGGCAGCAGCTGGGAGACTTTTTCAGGCCATAGGTCGAGGATTCCTCGGCAGGAGAGAGGTTGATGGGAAGATGAGGATGGTTGTATACCGTATATATATATTGAGCATGTATTAAATCCACAGCATAAATAGTTTTTCTGACACCGCTCCACCTATGTCCCCGTCTTGACATATGGATGCGAGTTATGGGCCAAGACTACGGCCCACAAAAGCCATCTCCAAACCTCAGAAATGAGGTATCTGAGGAAGGTGGTTGGGGTAACAACAGGAGACATGGTCCGCAACCAGACGATACGTCAAGGCCTAAAATCCCACCCTTGCAGACCCAAGTAGAACAGTCCCAACTAAGATGGTTTAGCCATGTCTGCAGAATGGGGGAAGATCGGCTACCACGACAAGCATGGGAAACTAAGAGCCAGGGATCCAGACCACCAGGACGACTCAGAGTCCGCTGGGAGGACAACATTAGACAATCTTTGAAGGACCGAGGACTAGAATGGAACCAGGCCAGGAGGAAAACAGCCAATAGAACAGTCTGGCGCTCTCTCTTCCAAACCTCTACACCTCACGGTAGAAGGGGAACGACTAAGTAAGTAAGAATCATTTTTACATTATGGCTTGATGTTGATAAGGTACGACAACACAGAACGTTAGCAATCTAAATATTTACACATCAATTAGCATTGGAAAAATAAAAATGCATTATCATATCTCTAGTGAGAGCATGATTTTCTCACTGCTGCCAGCCCTTGCTTTATGGACTCAATGTGTCTCTGTTGTACAAATTCAGGAGTCTCTGAAAGTGCAATGAAAATAAATGTCAGTCATTCCAGGATACTGATTGTGTTGATGGTGGCCACAGATAAAGATATGACAACAATAGTACTACTTTTGGAGTGAAGATAATTAGGGTGTTGAAATGTGATCAATCAATCAGTACCATTTAGCTCCCCATGGAGCAGAGACCTTCGACACACACGTGACTTCCTCCTCTTGTGTGTCATCAGCTCAAGATCGTTCCAAATCTTCCTCATTTTCATATCTGTCTCCATTTCTCTTCTCCACGTGTTCTTTGGTCTGCTTTTACTTCTCGTCTTGGGCATTCTGGAAGAAGGAACTGTCTGGTGATGCTTTTACCAGGTTTCCTTTTTCTCAATGTGTCTCCTACCCACTGCCAACATCATCTTCTCTTTTCTTGTTCCACTGTACAAGTCAGGTCATCACCGAAATGTCATAGCAGGTGTCAACATTTGAAGAATATGCCTTTGTTTTCGTATATAAAAGAACCAAACACTGGCATGACATGCAAATAATATACACAATACTTTTACTTCATCTTTCAAACTCTTAACTGGTATAAATGCCAATGCTGCGAATATACAATTACAGTTATTAAATTATTAGTTTTCAATTCTGCATTATCACAATCAGTTTCAGATTCTGAGAGCACAAAATTGTTGTCCAAACAAAGAATTTTTTACCAAAACCTCTGCCTCTATCTTTTTACACTGCTGGACACCACTAATGTACTTGCAACGAAACAGCATTTATGCTAGCAATGCATTACCTTTTCCCGATGGTTCTGAAAGAGAATCACTACAGGAAGACCTACGTGCAGCATAATAATTATCAACCTTGGTCTAAGCATAAGTAGGCCTAAAAAAATCCAGTCCTCTCTGAATGCACTTTTACAGCATTCCCTTCTTCTTCTTCTTCTTCTTCCGTCCTTAGCCACTGTCGTAAAAATTAACAGAGATACAACGTTAAAATACCTCCAAAGATAACATGTAAGGATAAAAACATAATGCGTAGGCTGCTGATAGTACATGATCGCCCTGACCGCGGGTCATCACCCTCCATAAAAATTGACTTGCTAGACGGGAAGTCAAAACGGTTACCATTTGAACGGGATGAGAACGGCGGATCAAAAGGAAAAAAATATGACTGAAAAATTGCGTGAGACTAGCAAGGCTAAGGAGACGCAATTGAGGGGGGGGGGGGGAAAGGAAAATTCACGTCCCCAAATTGACACGAGGTACGGAAAGGGACGCTTATGCGATACCAAGCCTTTGATTTGAATTCAGCGGCTAAACGCAGATGCTTGAAATATTACAAAATTTAAAAAGTAACTTTTTCTTAATATTAATGTTAGGAATATAAAAATTAGCTGGCCGGATGGCCCATTCTGAGCAGTGAAATAATATGCGTTTAATTATACAGACGGATAGATAATAATGAAGACAATGACAAAAGACTGTTGTTCACATCAGCGAAAGACTGCATTGAATCAAACATGTCACTATTTGCACAAAAATCGCGACCTTGAAGACTCAAGTGTCCAAATCTTGTTAGAATGAAAGAGAAGGGGAATTGGTGGAAGCTGTGGCTAAAAATAACTTTTCAGGCAAAATTGTAGAGGGGATGAATAGGTTGGTGCAAAAATCAAGTACGTTTTTGTGAAAACGCAAGTAGAGACGGACGGACTAACAGATAAAAATCCATACTTGACTGAAGCATGACTGAAATGACTTTAGTGTAGGAAATTTGAATTGAAAAACACAAGGCAGTGATTGGCCACAGACAATCATATTATCGGCGCTCAGACGCGCATTTGGGGCCATTCCTCAATAGTTGTCCAGTGATAGACACAGTAAATTTCAAGTGTGGTGATTTCCAAATGAAATAAATTGAAATAAGTTCAGGGACGCCATACTATAGCCAGCAACTCAGCTGAGTTTTGCTAGCATTTCTGTGTTCTTTATTCATAATCTGGTAAGATTGAAATTATTTCTTTGTAGATTTTGAATATTGTTTAATGTTTCGAGTGATTTGATACTGCCATATCGAAATCTAGCCTTACAAACAAGTAAGGATTTGCTCTAGACCCCCCGCCCTAGTTCAGGGTCTAGGGACAAACAAATACATAAACTCCAGCAAGGATTAGGAAGGACAGATCAAGTGTTGAGAACAATGAAACATCTTACCTATCCTATTTTAGGGCAGGAAACTAATGAACCTATTTCAGAATCTGTAGTCTGGGAGGACTTATCCGATGTGAAACCACCATGGTAACATGTGCTGTTTGGTCAGAGAGATCTGACCTGTCTATATGGTGTTGTTGTTGTGTAGTGTTGTGTCCAGACATGGTTGGAGAATGGAATTTTGACACATAACCAATACTTTGATTGCAGAGCTGTGAGTTTCAGTTGGCACCAAGGCGGTGTCAACTAAGTTGGTGATTTTACCAGAGTGGATCCGTGCAGTAACGTTGTGTCAGAGCAGCCTATTATTGCCCCAAGCACGGAGAGGTGGGGCCACCAGATCTCAGCACCAGAGCTACCTATTCGAAGTTGAGTGAGCCTCTGGTCTGCTGGAAATTCACCAACTCCATTTAGTTACTAACAATCCCATAAAATTCCTGCAATGTACTGGACACTGTGTAGTCAATATAGACTGGAGTGATGAGGCCACCCCAACAGCACAACCATTAACTATCCTCCCAATTAGATGACTGCTATAAACATTAATAAAACTAAATAGTCTAGTAACATACATATGTACACTCTTGCATTTATTATGTAATAATTTCATGCACTTCTTTCCCAATTTCTAAATCTTTCATAAGTTCTGGTCTAAATAAAACTTGATCCAGAACAAAATAAATGTAAGAAAATTTCTATCAAAATTTTACACACTTGAGTTAGTTCAGTGTATTATAACATTTGTTAATATTATTAGACTTATTAACTATCTGTGTGTGTGTCTATAAACTATCACACCACATTACATATCATTACCCTAGACATTTAACGTAGCCACATTCATTAGAAAAAAAAGATAAGTGTGAGGTCGTAGTGGTAGCGAGAAGGGCCTTCTGACAATTCACAGTTACATATTATCTCAGGAGCCTTCACAGCTGACCTCATGCATCACACGTAGTACTATCACCATCATACAATACCATCAAAACCACTACATATATTGGGGTCTCTTTGTCCCGGGATTATTAGCCCAACAGTAATATAAGGATCTCCTGGTGGGAGAAATAAAATTAGGGGAACAAAATTGTAAAATTCCCTTTAAAATTAAAAGTGTCCCTGCAGATAAAAGTTGGTGAATCTTCACAGCCAGTAATTAGTTAATTAATTAAATAGAATTATTTAGACTATAGTAATTAGAAGTAATTTAGTGGTTAGAGATTTATCTTGTATATTATTATATTGTCTAAAAAGTATGGCGGAGCTAGCAAAATTCCGATCAGCTGCTGTGCTGACCGCAAAGGAGATGGGAATGGAGGGTCAGATTTTAATTCAATATGTAACGGCTGAATGTGATAAATATATTGAACGGGAAGATAGGAAGTTGGCTGAAGAGAAGAGGTTACAGATTGAGGCTGAGACTAAGAGGTTGCAGATTGAGGCAGAAGACAAACGACAGCAAAGGGAAGCAGAAGATAAAAAGGCCGAAAGGGAGGCAGAAGAAAAAAGATTGACTGCCGAAAGGGAGGCAGAAGATAGAAGGTTGCAAAGGGAGCACGAATTACGACTAAGGGAGCTGGAATTACAAGGCCAGGCTCCTGAAAATGGTGCCAGCCCTTTTGCCTCAGATGCTACGCCCAGTCTGGGAGCCTCAAACTCAGCTATGGGGTTTCATTTAGACCATTTTGTTGAAAAAGACGATGACATAGAGGGGTACCTAGGACGTTTTGAGTTATTAGCTACTACATATGGGTTAGAGAGAGAGAGGTGGAGTTTAAAGCTATCACAGGGACTGAGAGGTACTTCTTATGAAGTATTTGCTAAAATGAACAGGGAAGACCAAGACAATTATGACATGTTAAAGCAGGCTTTGTTATTGAGGTACGAAAAAAATGGGGAATTTTATCGTAAGAAATTTAGAAATGCCAAACTGTTGTCTGGGGAGACATACCACCAATTCTCTGCCAGACTAGAAACCTATTTGGAGAAATGGACTGCTCTGGGGAAGACCCAAGATCTTAAAGAAATGATCATGATTGAGCAATTGAGAGAGTCCATGGCTCCAGACATGAGAAAATTTCTCATGGAACAAGGTGCAGAGAAGTTGGGGGAGGTTTTAAATGTTGCTGAGAGGTATCAGGCAGCCCAGGCAGAGGTAAGTGGTGCTAAAAAGAAGCACATAGACAATTTTAAAGCTCCACAGCAATTTAATAAATTTGATAATAGAGAGCAGGGAAATAAAGGTAGGACAAACTTTGAGCGGCCAAGAAATGACTATCGAGACAGAAACTCACAGTTCAATGACCAAAAGTTCAATGAAAGAAAACCGTTGAACCAAGGAAAAAGATGGTGTAAATGGTGCAAGAAGGATAACCATAACACCGAATTTTGTAGAAGGAAACCTTCAAACATTGCTGCAATGAAGTCGGGGACGCAAAGATTAAAGGTTAATCCTAATGGACAACAGGAACCTTATCACCCCCCAGTTTGTGAGGATGTTATTTGTAATGGGGTCACCATAAGGTGCCTTTATGATACAGGTTTGGATTATGATTCAGTTGTGAAGTCTAGCCTAGTGGACCCAAGTCAGTATACCACAGAAACAGTGGAAATACAAGGGGCGACTAAGGACATACCACTCATGACACTTCCCATCGCAAGGATAACGGTGAAAACTCGCTATGTGGAAGGAGAAATCAGAGCAGCAGTGATAGATGAACCAATCTACCCTCTGATATTGGGGTGTAGATACGTCTTCTTGGGGAATCCCGAGAAACCTGTGATCATGGCGACAGTGCAGACCAGGTCACAGAAGAAGGAGGAAGAAGGTGAACCTATAAATGCTCATCCAGAGGAGATGAGGAAGGCGCAGGCTGAGGATAGGACACTCAAGCCATGTTTTAAAAAATTGCCCAAATGCCACACACCTCCGAGCAAGGGGGAATATTTCATGAAGAACAAACTCTTATACAGGAAGGCCGGAACTGGAACAAATGGTCACAACCAGCTGGTTCTTCCCACTTCATATAGAGATAAAGTGATGGAACTCGGGCATGCGATTCCCTTCAGTGGTCACATGGGGATCAGCGCCACAGGACAGCGTATAGCTTGTCATTACTTCTGGCCAGGGATAACGGAGGATATAAAAAGATATGTCAAATCCTGCCCAGAATGTCAAAGGGTAGCTCCAAAGCACTGGACTGCTCCTGCAACTCTAGGGGAAATGCCCATAGTGGGAACACCTTTTGAGAGGGTTGCAGTGGATATTGTAGGACCTCTCACTCGGACCAAGAGGAGGAACAGTTACATCCTTACTCTGGTGGACACTTGTTCTATGTGGGGAGAGGCGGTAGCCCTGCCATCAATTGATTCAAAACATGTAGCAGAGGCACTACTTACAATATTTACCCGATTAGGATTCCCGCATCAAATCTTGACGGATAATGGTTCTCAGTTCAAGGGGAAACTAACGGAAGAAGTTTTTAAGCTATTTCAAGCCAGACACTTTCATTGTAGTCCGTACCATCCACAAGGGAACGGCCAGGTAGAGAGGTTCAACGGGACTCTCATTTCTATCCTGAGAAAGCTGGCACACGAAAAACCGGATCTGTGGGATCAATTCCTGCCCGCCGCATTGTTTGCGTACCGGGAGGTACCACATAGTTCAACCGGGATGGCTCCCGCAACTCTGCTATTTGGGAGGCCAATAAAAGGTCCTTTAGAAGCTTTATTAAGGACCTGGACAGATGAGAAGGCGGAAGAGACTGTTACCTCATCTTATCAATACGTGAACGAACTGACCACTCGTTTGAAAGCTGGATGGAAACTGGCAAATGATAATTTGAAACAAGCCAGGAAGAAACATGCAGCATATTTTAATAGGAAGGCAAAGGACAGGGAACTGGCAGTCGGAGAGAAGGTGCTGCTTCTACTACCCGGAAGCCAGAATAAATTACAAATTGGTTGGCAAGGTCCATATACGGTTCTAGAGAAGGTGTCTAGAACAAACTATAAAATTGACAAAACGGGGAAGGAGAAAGTTTATCATGTAAACCTGTTAAAGAAGTATCTGGACAGACCACTCCAGGAAAGCACCCCCTTATTGACCTTGGCTATTGCAACTCAGATGCAAAAGGAACCACTCACCTCACATGAATACCCATTACATCCTTGTGAAACAGCAGCACAGGTAAAAGTCAGTAAGCACCTGACTAAAAATCAGAGGGAGAGAGTTCAACAGGTTCTGGAGGAACATACAGATGTATTAACAGATAAACCAGGCCATACAAATTTGCTACAGTATGACATGAAACTGGTAGACTCAAACCCAATCTGTATGAGAGCCTATTCTATTCCGTTCGCGAAGGAGAAGGCATTGAAGGAAGAAATAGATTATTTGTTGAAGGAGGGGATTATTTCGCACAGTGAATCATCTTTTAGTTCTAGTGTCGTTTTGTTGAGAAAACCGTCTGGGGAACACAGACTGTGCATAGATTACAGGAAACTGAATGCTGTCACAGAAGGACAAGTGGATCCATTACCAGACACAAAACAGTTATTTGCCAGACTGAACAAGGCAAAATACTTTTCAAAGGTGGATCTTAGTAAAGGCTATTACCAGATCCCAGTGAAGCCTGAAGTGAGACCTTATTTGGCTTTTAGCACTTCGGATGGACATTATGAATTCAATATGCTACCATTCGGACTGAAAAATGCTCCGAGTGTGTTTTCAAGGATGATGCGCAAATTGTTGGATCCCCTGAATAACCCATGTATCACGAATTTCATGGATGATATTCTCGTCGCCACAGAGACATTTGAAGAACACATTGAAGCTCTAGAAATGTTATTTAATAGGCTTCGGGAGGCGAACTTAACTGCTAGGCCAACAAAATGTTGTATTGGATGCAAAGAGTTGGAATTCTTGGGACACACTGTATATCAGGGTAATATGACCCCTGATCCTAAGAACTTGGAAAAACTGCAGAGAGCACCTAGACCACAAACAAAAAAGGACGTGCGATCATTTGTGTCGTTATGCGGATTTTATCAAAAATATATCAAAGATTTTAACTCTATTTGTGCTCCTCTGACTGATCTGACTCGCAAGGGACTTCCAGATAAAATTATTTGGACTGCACAATGTGAACTAGCGTTCCAAGAGTTAAAGGAAAAACTCACTAGCAAGCCTATTCTCAAACTACCTGATTTGACACAGGACTTTGTCTTAAGAACCGATGCAAGTAATGTAGGACTCGGGGCGGCTTTGTTGCAAAGATCATCTTCACCTGATGGGGAACTGAAACCAGTCGCTTATGCAAGCCGCAAATTGAATAAGGCGGAACAAGGATACTCCACAAGCGAAAAAGAATGTTTAGCGTTAATCTGGGCAATAAAGAAGTTTCAAATCTATCTGTATGGTAGGACTTTTGTGGTCGAGACGGACCATCAGCCTCTCGTATTCTTATCTCAGGCTAAGCATGAAAACGCAAGATTGCTGAGGTGGTCTTTATTGCTTCAACCTTATCAGTTTAGTATCCAATATATCCCAGGCAAATTGAATGTCGGTGCAGATTTCCTCAGTCGGCACCCCTGTGATCAAAATTAGAGTAGTGGCAGACGTGAGGAGTAATTTTACCTATGTGTATCGCTGGTTTTGGAACTTGCCGTAGGCATGTTTTCAAGTGGGGAGATGTGTCGTAAAAATTAACAGAGATACAACGTTAAAATACCTCCAAAGATAACATGTAAGGATAAAAACATAATGCGTAGGCTGCTGATAGTACATGATCGCCCTGACCGCGGGTCATCACCCTCCATAAAAATTGACTTGCTAGACGGGAAGTCAAAACGGTTACCATTTGAACGGGATGAGAACGGCGGATCAAAAGGAAAAAAATATGACTGAAAAATTGCGTGAGACTAGCAAGGCTAAGGAGACGCAATTGGGGGAGGGGGGGGGGGGAAGGAAAATTCACGTCCCCAAATTGACACGAGGTACGGAAAGGGACGCTTATGCGATACCAAGCCTTTGATTTGAATTCAGCGGCTAAACGCAGATGCTTGAAATATTACAAAATTTAAAAAGTAACTTTTTCTTAATATTAATGTTAGGAATATAAAAATTAGCTGGCCGGATGGCCCATTCTGAGCAGTGAAATAATATGCGTTTAATTATACAGACGGATAGATAATAATGAAGACAATGACAAAAGACTGTTGTTCACATCAGCGAAAGACTGCATTGAATCAAACATGTCACTATTTGCACAAAAATCGCGACCTTGAAGACTCAAGTGTCCAAATCTTGTTAGAATGAAAGAGAAGGGGAATTGGTGGAAGCTGTGGCTAAAAATAACTTTTCAGGCAAAATTGTAGAGGGGATGAATAGGTTGGTTCAAAAATCAAGTACGTTTTTGTGAAAACGCAAGTAGAGACGGACGGACTAACAGATAAAAATCCATACTTGACTGAAGCATGACTGAAATGACTTTAGTGTAGGAAATTTGAATTGAAAAACACAAGGCAGTGATTGGCCACAGACAATCATATTATCGGCGCTCAGACGCGCATTTGGGGCCATTCCTCAATAGTTGTCCAGTGATAGACACAGTAAATTTCAAGTGTGGTGATTTCCAAATGAAATAAATTGAAATAAGTTCAGGGACGCCATACTATAGCCAGCAGCTCAGCTGAGTTTTGCTAGCATTTCTGTGTTCTTTATTCATAATCTGGTAAGATTGAAATTATTTCTTTGTAGATTTTGAATATTGTTTAATGTTTCGAGTGATTTGATACTGCCATATCGAAATCTAGCCTTACAAACAAGTAAGGATTTGCTCTAGACCCCCCGCCCTAGTTCAGGGTCTAGGGACAAACAAATACATAAACTCCAGCAAGGATTAGGAAGGACAGATCAAGTGTTGAGAACAATGAAACATCTTACCTATCCTATTTTAGGGCAGGAAACTAATGAACCTATTTCAGAATCTGTAGTCTGGGAGGACTTATCCGATGTGAAACCACCAGGGTAACATGTGCTGTTTGGTCAGAGAGATCTGACCTGTCTATATGGTGTTGTTGTTGTGTAGTGTTGTGTCCAGACATGGTTGGAGAATGGAATTTTGACACATAACCAATACTTTGATTGCAGAGCTGTGAGTTTCAGTTGGCACCAAGGCGGTGTCAACTAAGTTGGTGATTTTACCAGAGTGGATCCGTGCAGTAACGTTGTGTCAGAGCAGCCTATTATTGCCCCAAGCACGGAGAGGTGGGGCCACCAGACCACTATTATTGCCCCAAGCACGGAGAGGTGGGGCCACCAGATCTCAGCACCAGAGCTACCTATTCGAAGTTGAGTGAGCCTCTGGTCTGCTGGAAATTCACCAACTCCATTTAGTTACTAACAATCCCATAAAATTCCTGCAATGTACTGGACACTGTGTAGTCAATATAGACTGGAGTGATGAGGCCACCCCAACAGCACAACCATTAACTATCCTCCCAATTAGATGACTGCTATAAACATTAATAAAACTAAATAGTCTAGTAACATACATATGTACACTCTTGCATTTATTATGTAATAATTTCATGCACTTCTTTCCCAATTTCTAAATCTTTTATAAGTTCTGGTCTAAATAAAACTTGATCCAGAACAAAATAAATGTAAGAAAATTTCTATCAAAATTTTACACACTTGAGTTAGTTCAGTGTATTATAACATTTGTTATTATTATTAGACTTATTAACTATCTGTGTGTGTGTCTATAAACTATCACACCCCATTACATATCATTACCCTAGACATTTAACGTAGCCACATTCATTAGAAAAAAAAGATAAGTGTGAGGTCGTAGTGGTAGCGAGAAGGGGCTTCTGACAATTCACAGTTACATATTATCTCAGGAGCCTTCACAGCTGACCTCATGCATCACACGTAGTACTATCACCATCATACAATACCATCAAAACCACTACAGCCACCGACCGTCAAAGCAGTCAGTGGCCATTACGCCTAGTGGCGTCTTAGGGCAACAGCAGATAGGTTTTCTTTGCCATTGTTTCCCATCACGCCTATTGGCGTCTTTAGGGCAACGACAAATCAATCCACCCGCTGTTGTTTCCGTAATCGAAGTGACTGGCAAACGGGTGATCAGCCCGTTGGTACAGCATTCCCAGCTGTTCGTAAACATATTTTGGAGTTCTATAGAACTGATCTGCAAGTTGGCGTTGCTTCCCCACCTGGTGCATGATTAGTGTATGACAAGGCAACTTAGCTCCCCTAGCTAAGAGTTTAAAGTGGCACATTTCAGATCTTCCCCATATCATTACTTTCTTTGTTATGTGCACAATTTAGATTTCATTCAATTTTACCATCAATCAATACCCTTTAGATCTCGCCTTCAACAAACATATACCAAAGTTAGTTCGCTTAAGCCTGCCTCTTCCTAGCCTATTTATTCTCTGGAAAATGGGGTGTCCGAGTTTCTTAGATTTTTCCGCTTGTTGTAAGACTCTGCTGTTGCGCCTGTCCTCCACTGACTGTAGCCCTGTAATATTTTCCATTTGGTTGATTTTTTATGGATTTTGGGGCCCCTGTTATAATACGTCATAGAGACAGTCTATGGAAAATACTGAGGGCTTATGGAATTCCAAGCTGCATAGCGTCAATCATAAAAAGCCTCTGTGCCAACTTTACGTGTAACGTAGCGCAGAGCAGCCTAACCTTTGAGGTGAAGAGAGGAGTACGACAGGGATGCCCCTCATCAACCACTCTATTTTTAACAGTCATAGACTGGGTGATGCGGCAGACCATTTTCTATCATTCGCGGTAACCTCCATGGTATTCGCGGCCATGTGCAATAGGAAAAAAAATAATGTTGCAACGCCTACCGCGCAGTCTCGCAGATGGGGTCATCATGGAGAGTCTGACTCCTTGTTCTTGCAGCTTTCAACGTGTTTATATGTGCCTTTGTCGATCATCACTTCATCCACATTTCTGCAGTTTTATGCTGTTTGTTATTATTTTTGTAATTAATAATGACATCCATTCGTAGTAAAAGTGGGTTGGAGAGTGTGTCTAGGCACAAGAAGGCTGAGATGAGCCTCAGTGATAAAGTTCGTGTGGTAGATGAACTTCAGTTTTCTTTATTTCTTAATATTAAGTGTTTTCTTTATATCTTTTCAACGTTAAAGAATTTTTCTTTATTTCTTAATTTTAAAGTTTGTGTGGAAAGTTTGAAGTGTTTATTTTCCAGAGATTTTGTAATAATGTGTGTGTGTGTGTGTTTGAATGTGGATGTATCAGTGAGTAATGAAAATGTGAGTGAATGGGTGAGTTAGTGAGTATTGGTACATCTAAGGATTGTACATACTGTACTATTACAAAGAAAACAGTGTTAAAAATACATTTATAAAATGAAGAGTATAATAAATAAGACGTTTTTTACAAGAGGGATACACGAAATAATGAGTTTATGGTGATCAGTAACAAAAATTTATGGGAAACAGAGTCCCACAGGAACCTAACTCCCTTTACCCCATAGGATCAATTGTTCAGTATTCGTGGATTTCAAGGAACCTAATTCTCGCGAATAGCGAGGACAGTGTACATGGAAATCAAATGAAATCATGCCCAGCACAAAAATACGAATTTTCCACTCAAATCTCAATTCAGTCCTACTGAATGGCTCTAAATCATGGGTGCTTGTGGAGAAAATTAAGGACTGAAATGGCATGACATCACCATAGGAAGTAGAACTGGTGGAATAAGGTGTCAGCAATGATGCTGGCCTTTGCTAGGACAATCAGTCCCTGTTCTGAAATCCCCAAAGTACGAGAAGCAGAGGGAGAACAACGACACGCATGGACACAGATATTAGACATTGATGTGAAGAGGATAAAAATGACATGGAGAGGCACTGAACAAATGACACTGGACAGGAGAGGGTGTGGCATAATTTCTTTGTAGGCATTTATTTCTTGGCTTGCTGTATATTTTCTGTGTACTTTTTTCCTCTCTATCATTGTATACTCATATGGCAAAATCTACTTTCATGGCCCAAAGATGAACTGCAAAATAAAAGGGGAGAGATGAACAGATGAACCATAGAAATAGATCAAGATAGAAGAAATAAAAGACGAACTGCCTCATACAAAACTGCAGAATCAGGACACACATTCATTCATTAAATAATTTCTATTAAGTTAAGTACTATCCAGCCACTCCCTATGTTACTAACCACATATTACTTATATCTTCTATAAACACCAGGTACAAATAATACCTAGTAAATTAGCTTAAAGCTAAAATAACAAAATAAAATGATTGAATTCCTGATATTCCATTAGAACATGTTAGTTTGTGATCTTCAAGGCAGAAACTTGTGGATCAGAAATATATGTAAACACCTCATTATTACCAGCTTTGAAATATTTCAGACTCTGCACTTTGACTTCCTCCACTTCATTGGCAGTTGCATCCATTTTAGCAATCACAACTTTATCTTTGTCGCGAGACGCGAGTAAGGCTACATTTAGATTCTATACCTATTGTCGAATAGTCGGCGATAACTTCACAAGTTATGATAAAGTATTCGATTTTGAATACCTATTGTTCACTACTAGCCGCGCTAGTACAACAGATCACCCAGGAACGATACAAAGAAGTCGCCAATACGGTTCGGTTGTGTTTACACAACGGCAGTAACATAAACGTATTATTTTGCTTAGTAACAGAGCATAAAAGAAGATCATAGTCGGATCGGCGACAAGCAGGTAGAGTGAGTATTTCGCTAAGTCAGTTTCCCACAGAACAGGCAATGTAATATTGGAGTAAGGTAGACATATCGTCTGGACTAAAATAAAAATGGAAGAAGACATTGCAAACAGATTAGAAACACTTCCCTAACATCAGAAGGACTCAGAAGAGAGAACACCGATTGCAATGTCAAGGACCTCTGCAGGGCTCCTTCCCATGTAGTCTATTGGCCTTGTTGGACCTGCTGCACTGCTTTTTGCAACCTCTTATCATTCTCAGCTTCTCGTATCTCCTGAACTACCATGTCTCTGCGCTCCCTGCTTGATGCCTTGGGCCACCAGCGGATGTCTCCATGACCAAATCCCCGTCTATTTGTTTGTGTGTATCCGATTACTTCCCTCAGTTTGAGGGAATCTTGGGCAGCATCAACAGCTTCTTCCACTTTCCACTTCCTTCCCGTTTTCAGTGTTGGCTGAATGGAATTAACCACGTCATCAGCTGACTCGCATAGCATCATTGCAAGCCTTGCCTTTCCAACTTTGTACTCTTCAACAACTGACTTGAAGGGAAGCAGAAGTTTTGACTTTTTGCAGTACAGTGCTACATCTGACAGACCTGGTGGTACCCCTAGCCATTTTCTCATGAACTTGTTGACCTTCTGCTCTATAGCTTCCACTGTACTTGTGCTTATTTCATATATAAGCAGTGGCCACAGCAACTTCGGTATCAACATGAACTGGAGGCACCTCAGTTTGAACTTTCTCAGGAGTCTGCTTTGGTCTATGATCTGTAGTCCTCTGTCTGCCATTTCTATTGTCTGTTGCACTGCCTTCGAGTCTTTTAATACAGCATCGTACACCCTGCCAAAACCTTTAACAGGTTCCTCAATGACAGTAGGGATTCTTTGGCTGGAAACCATGAATATGACCTCTGCTATCTTCCCTTTCCTGACTGATAGGCTTCTCGACTTCTTTAGTTTGAAGCTCATTCTGCACCAGCTGACTAGTTCATCCAGGCGTGCTAACATCCTCCGGGCCTGATGTTCATCTGATGTCAGAATTGTTGTGTCATCCATGAATGCTTTGAGCGGTGGCATGTGACACATTGCACCGAGCTTTGGACATATAGCCATTCCTTGATCCGCATTGAGGAATTACCTGCATAGCCATCACGAATAGTATCGGAGAGATGGTACATCCCATCGCAATTCCAACTTCAAGGCCAATCCACTTCGTTGTGTACTCTCTGGTTGAAAACCTGACAGAAAACCCTGCGAAATACAGCTTCAGCATTGCTGCAATCTCTTGTGGAACATGATACATCTCTAGGGCCTGCAGAAAAGATAAAAAACATACAAGATTAATTTATCGATTTCAGTAAACTTACAAAAGTTCACCAAGACTTCCTCCTTTCCCTTGTTATATGAAAATCCAGAGAACATCTTACATATGAATGCACTGTACGTCATACTTTTGTCCTGAAAAACGGCGGAAAAACAAACATTAGTTACGAAATTCAACTTCTATATAAAATACTGGGTTTTCAAAGATAGGTAGGGAAGGGGGAAAAAAAGGGGGGGGGGGGAAATTAAGTAGTGTTCGTTTTGTAATAATTTTAATGAAAAATATTTGTTCACTGATCTAAACTGTGGACTAGGGAAATAATCATGACAGATCCAGGGGTATTTTACGAAAATCTAAATTAATAAAACATAACACATGCTTTAAAAAAAAAACAGACTAGTGCTTACACTCAGTTGTTTAATAATAAATTGTTGGGCAAACTTTCTGACTGTGTCTTGATCAACTGCTTCAGTTTGTAGGTTTGTATTTGATCATGTCATCTGTGTCACGGTATTGCCTCCTCTGCTTTGCAGTAGTGGTCCAACAGTGGCCAAAACTAAAGAGTATCTAATATGGGCTTCAATGGAGTCTATCTTTACACAAGAGTACTATTGACAAGAGATGTAGATAGAAGGGTAATTACGCGTCTGTCACATGGGAGTAATAATAATAATACATTCTTTAAGCACCAAACACGGCGCATAAGGCAAAAATCAGTGCTCTCCGGGTTGTACGTTGTGACGCCACTCCTCTTAGCTCTTGCACATTGTTTAATCCTAACGTTCTTCCTTCTCTTATTATTGTTCTTCTAAGTGTTTCTTTTGGTCTTCCTTTTTTCCTCTTACCCTCAGGAACCCAAGTGAGTGCCTGCAATGGTATTCTGTTGTTTTGCATTCGTAGGACATGACCGATATATGACCATCGTCTTTTCCTTATATAGTTGGAGACATATTTCTGCTTAGTCTTCTCTTATTTGTCGATTAGTCTTGAATTCTTTCCAACTGATGTTCATGAGTTTTCTAAGACATTTGTTCTCGAATGTATTCAGCTTGTTCTCCAATGATTTTGTTATTTTCCAACTCTCACAGCCGTATGTTAACACTGAGATAACATTCGAATTAAACAGACGAAGCTTGGTATGTATATTCAATGATCGTAATTTCCAAATGTTAGATAATCTATTGAAGGCGCTAGCTGCCAAAGCAACTCTAGTATGAATTTCTCTTGTTGTGTCACCATCCTGAGTCATTTTACTGCCTAAATAATTGAAACTTTCAACTTTCTGTAGTTTTTCTCCGTTCAGGATCATATTGAAGGTCTCGTTAGAAAAGTTCATAACTTTAGTTTTAGAGGCATTTATTTGGAGACCTATTTTAACCGAGAGATGACACAGATTATTTACTGCTTCTTGGGATTGTCTGGGTGTTGGACTTAAGAATGCTAAATCATCTGCAAAATCCAGATCCCCCAGGAATTTTCCATTTGTCCATTTTATACCTAATTGTTCATTGTGGGTATAGTTTCTCATAACCCAATCAATAGCTATTCCAAAAAGTAGTGGTGACATAATACAGCCTTGTTTCACCCCTGTTTCTACTGTAAACCATTCTGTATTCCCTTTATTTGTTCTAACACAACATCTTGCATTGTCATATAGCTTTGATTATATTCACATATTTTGTTGGAAAACCATAAATTGTAAGTATCTTCCACAATGATGGGCGGTGTAGACTATCAAAGGCTTTTTGAAAATCGACGAAGGTGATAATAAGTGGCGATTGCATTTCCACTGATTCTTCTATAGTTGTTCTTAGTATGGGAGTGTTCACAAGATATTCAAAATAGGCGAGAACAATACTGCATTGGCTGAGTATGTTAACTCTATGATTTTGCCGACAATTTTGTGAAGGATTAAGCACTTATTAATTTCTGCTCGTTCAAGTCCCCACCCCTGATTTACTCAGTGGAATTCTTATTATTCTGGAACAGATCTGATTTGAATATTTTGCATGACTCATCTAGTGCAAAATGTCGAACATTACTTTTCTGAAAATGGGCTGTAAACATCCAATCACTGGCAGGCGAACTCACTGACACATCGGTAACCTCACACGACAATGTGTGTAAGATGTAACAAATGATTACTTTCATGTGAAGTTATCTCTTTGTATCAAGGTGTACCGAAGACGATTATGTCATGCTTGACTGTCCAGAATGTGTCGCACAGACGATTAATCTCTTATCTGTCGCGCACCCTGACGTAATCTTAGCAAAGCTTTGTCGCACCCTGGCAAACGTGATGTATTATCACCAACAAGGGGTGTCATATGTTTGAACAAACAAACTCTCGGTTACAACGCAAACAGAAAGAAAAGGGTACGACTCGAAAAAAATCGCAGTAAAATCAGTACAAAAATGTAATGATTACTGCTGTAGTGAAAGAGAGATCTGAAAGAGAACGCCTTAAATTCATCTTGTGACAATCTGCAAGAGTTATCAGACGACAACGGGTACCTCTTTTTTACTTACGTCAAAGAACTCCACCAATCGTAATGTATCGTCAGGATCCGTATGCATGGAAATAAGCATGATCTAGGGAAACATGAAAAAGATCGTATGAGGACCCACACAAAACCAGAACACACATCATCCTCTTCTGCAAGGTTGTGTCTGTAGTAATTAATCTGACATGGTAAGGCTGATGGTCTTGTATGGTAATACATATGTGACACCTGTTCTCTGTCATAAGCTAACAGTCAGCTTATTTCTTTATTTACCAATTAAATATGTTAATGGTGAAAACCTACCCTTAATATCTGACATTCAGAAATATACATTATCAAATGGCATCACTCTACTCTGGTCATGGAGTCAACTAGCTGGTCATGTTATTCACTTCACATTGAATTATTAAAATTTATTGATCTTTAATACTTTTTTTTTTTTTTTTGCTTTCAGTCTGCTTTACAAATATTTTTGTGTGCATTTCAATATTTTTTACTCCTCCCATTTTTATGATGTCGTATGCATTTCCTGAAGCAAAAGTATTCTTTCAACCAAATCTACTAATTTGAGAAAAGTAATGAAGAAAGGGTATATGTTTAATTTTTATAAAAAAAAAATCAAATAATTTATGTCCTCAAGTCCTTTAAAATTCAGTAAACACACATTAAATATCAGGTACAGAAATTCTTGAGAAAAATAAGATGTTCAAGTTTTTATATGACAGCTATTAAATTTGGCTGAATTAACGAACAAAAGAAACAAAAAAAAAAAAAAAAAATTGTTTAAAATCTGAATACTTTTGATAAGCTTTCTGAACAACCAGAATCCAGGTTTTTATCTTAACCAATTTATAAATCGGTATTTATGCTAAAGTTCACTTTCACTAAGTCTGTTAACAGAAATCCTTCTCTACCCGGAAGTGCGGAACTGCAACGGCAAAATCTGTTTTAATACAGAAAGTAAAAATGTTGCTCACAGCCAACAATGATCTAAAAATACTGCTTTTGTGATAAGCCAATCATATTGATGGGAACTAAAATAAACAAGAATGAATGAACAAGGAAAGTCTGTCATATTTTTAAAGGTACAGTTGCAATGACTATTCATTTTTTGCAGTAACAGTAAATTATGTCACGTTTGTTTCATGACTATTAAATGAGTCAACACTGTTGCTGAAAGACATGATCACCTCTGCTAGTTGGTACAGTATTTGTAAGAAGCAAGATGGAGAAGTAGTCTTCCCCTTCAGTAAAAATATTCAAACAATAAACTGTGTGGTCATGTGTACACACTATAATTTTACAGCTTCACTTTTGTCTGCAACAGTGATTTTTTTCCTCAATATTTCTGTGCTAGTATTTTACGTTAATCAGATTCTCAGTATCTCCTGTTTGCTAAAGTCACAAGTCAAATCTTGTAGTGGCTGCACTATGAAAAGTTTAAGTGTCTGAAAAATTTAACTAACATGTCTGTTTTCACACCTAAAGGTCTTTCATATTTGAACATCCGCCCTGATATAACCTACTAGGTTGAACGGGACGCGCCTCGTCAAAATGAGGCAAAATTTTATTTAAAACAAAAAAAGAAAAAAAAATCTGGATGGAAACGTATGCAGAAATCATGATGTCCATCCCAGGGCACGAAGCAAATTTCTCTAATCATTTTCCAGGCTTTTCAAGGTCTAAGAATATGATTTTCAAGGATATTAGAAAACGGATTTGTTTGGGATCTTCAACTATTTACGAAAAAAAATAATGAAGACTAACCGCTCAGCTTTACATTTAATAAAATAAATTATACAGACACCTGATCAAAAGTAGCAAAATACTCCACCATGCTGCATTTCTTATGAATCTCCACACACTTCATTTACAGATCCCTTCATTATCTGAACCCCTTGATAAACACATTGTTAATTTACATAATATTCAAATATTCTTTGTAGGCTACTTTTGAAAAGCCTTGTCTTTTCAGTTCCAACAGTTTTTCTTAAATGTGATTGTTATCACCTTTGCTTTTCTCTTCCTTTTCTCCTCAAGCTACAAACTACATATCCTGGGAATAAGTGAGAGCAGATGGACCGGGACGGGGAGAATAAAAACAGCTACAGGGGAAACAGTATCTCTGACAGAGAGGACGGTCAGCACAACGAAGGTGTAGCCATTATCCTGAAGAAAGGAATGGAAAGGTCTTTAATGGAATGGAAACCCATCAACAACAGACTGATAAGAACAAGACTTAGATGGAGAATCACCAACACCACAATTATACAATGCTATGCACCAAAAAACGACGGCGATGAAGAGATCAAGGACAAGTTCTATCAACACGTATAAAAGGAATTGGAAACTGCAACCAGGTACGATCTTATTATAGTAATGGGAGACCTGAATGCGAAAGTTGGAACACACAATAATTATAACGAAAGAGTAATGGGGAAATGCGGCAGTGGAACAGTAAATGAGAATGGGGACACATTAATAAGCTTCTGCAGTATTAACAGCCTGGTCATTTTAGGAACACTTTTTCCACACAAAGAAGTGCACAAGTTAACGTGGGAATCATCAAACGGACGGGACAGAAACCAGATAGATCACATAATGATCAATGGCAGATGGAGACATGCACTACAAGACGTGAAAGTAAGAAGAGGCGCAGATGTGGGAAGTGATCATCACCTAGTAGTAACAAGACTGACGGTGAAACTCAGAGCTGCTGGACCAGTTGCAGTCAAAAAGAAAAGATATAACATCATAAAACGTTAGGACCCCCTCACCAGAAAAGCTTTCGTGGTCGACGTAAAGAGACGATATCAGATTGCCAAAAGACAGGAAAGAACAGAGACCGATGATGTCGACCAGACATTCAACACCATCTCAACAATATACAAGGAACGCAGCAATTAATGCTTGGGATTCCAGGAAATAAAGAGGCAAGAATGGATAACACCAGAAACGCTAAACACCATAGCGAAGAGAAAGGAAATGAAAAGAAAGAAAACAGAAGCTAAGTCTCCCAGGTTAAAGGCAATTTATAGTGAACAGTACAGCCAGCTGGACAAGGAAGTAAAACGTCAAACCCGTGCTAACAAAAGGACATTTCTGGATGACCGTGCAAGACAGGCAGAAGGTGCAGCACTGAGAAATGAACAAAGCACAGTTTATAAAATAACTAAAACTATCAGTGGAAAACAAGGTGCAAACAATATAACGTTAGTAAGAGACAAGCTAGGAAATCTCATCACCACAGCACAGGGGCAGGAAACAAGATAGGTAGAGCATTTCAGAGAAACTCTGAACAAGGAACCACTAGAGACACAGTTGAAGTTTCTGAGGCTGAAAATGATTTAGATGTTAATACAGACATTCCAAGAAAGGAAGAAATTATCACGGCAATCAAAAAGTCAAAGAATGGAAAAGCTCCTGGCCACGATAACTTAAATGCTGAGTTATTCAAGGCAGACCGTGAACTAGCAGCAGAACTATTAGAACCACTATTTGCACAAGTCCGAGAAACTGAAACAACACCAACAGAGTGGAGTAAAAGAATAATTATCCAAGAAGGGCGACCTTGCAGACTGCAACAACTGGAGAAGATTTACTCTCCTCTCAGTTCCCAGTAAAATACTAGGCAAGATAATCATCCAGAGAATTTCAAAAGCCAGGAGTCAATCCACAGTGCTGAGTACATTCAAGGTGATCTGCCAGATGATGATCTCACACACTTCATGGACGGTAAGAGAGATGCAATCAAGTTTCCGCCTGTCAGTGCAAAAGGGCTTTGGGAACAGCTGGACGAAGCCTTGGCAAAAGAGTTGGATAACAACCTGAAGCAGATAACTTTGGAGAAGAAGCTGGAAATCTTCGGCGACATAATATACCTGCACTGTCGCAAAGTGTTCGGAGTGAGGGAGGCAAGGGAAAGTAACCCACCACGAAAAAGTAGAAGACAATTTAAAATAGGAGAAATCAGGAAACAGAAGAAGCATGCCCCAAAACTGTTCAAGAACGCAGTTGCCACAGAGAAGGAAGGGTTACGACAGGTTTGGGAGCACCTGAAAGGCCAACATAATGTCTTTTGTAGAGCAGAAAGGCTGTGCAGGAAGAGAAGGAAGACTCGAAGGGATAGGGAAAGATTCTTTAGGGGGCCCTTCAAGTTTGCCAAAGAACTGTTTGAGCAGCCACGGTCGGGTACGCTAAACATCAAGAAAGAAGACCTGGAAGAACACATTAGAATGACATATTCAGATGGTCGCAAAGATGAGCCGCTCAGCAGCATGGCAGTCCTTAAATGGCCGAGTAAGCCAGGAGCTGAATTTAACACCAAGCCCCCAACGTGCAAGAGGTAGAAAGCATTGTCCAGAATGCTCGGTGCAAGTCAGCTCCAGGTCCTAATGGCGTTCCATATGTGGTGTATAAGAGATGCCCTGAGGTGCTCAAACGACTGCTCCGTTTACTGAAGAATGCGTGGGAAACCCAGCTTGCAAGCAAGGAATGGAAAAAGGCGAACGGAGTCTACATCCCGTAGGAACAAAATTCCACAGACATCAGTCAGTTCAGGCCAATCTCACTACTCAATGTGGAAGGGAAGATATTCTTCTCAGTGATGGCGAAAAGACTCACTACATACCTCCTGGCAAATGGGTACATTGACACTACCATTCAGAAAGGAGGTATCCCAGGCACACCAGGATGTCTAGAGCATGCCACAATGATCTAGGAAGCAATCCAAAAGGCAAAGTCTGACAGAACAAACCTCCATGTAATTTGGTTGGATTTAGCGAATGCTTATGGATCCGTTCCACACCAGATTTTGTGGCAGGCCCTAGAAATGTATCATGTTCAACAAGAGATTGCAGCAATGCTGAAGCTGTATTTTGCAGGGTTTTCTGTCAGATTTTCAACCAGAGAGTACACAACAAAGTGGATTGGCCTTGAAGTTAGAATTGCGATGGGATGTACCATCTCTCCGATACTATTCGTGATGGCTATGCAGGTAATCCTCAATGCGGCTGAAGGAATGGCTGTAGGTCCAAAGCTCGGTGGAATGTGTCACATGCCACCGCTCAAAGCATTCATGGATGACACAACAATTCTGACATCAGATGAACATCAGGCCCGGAGGATGTTAGCACGCCTGGATGAACTAGTCAGCTGGTGCAAATTGGCTTCAAACCCAAGAAGTCGAGAAGCCTATCAGTCAGGAAAGGGAAGATAGCAGAGGTCATATTCATGGTTTCCAACCAAAGAATCCCTACTATCATTGAGGAACCTGTTAAAAGTCTTGGCAGGGTGTACGATGCCTCATTAAAAGACTCGAAGGCAGTGCAACAGACAATAGAAATGGCAGACAGAGGACTACAGATCATAGACCAAAGCAGACTCCTGGGAAAGTTCAAACTGTGGTGCCTCCAGTTCATGTTGATACTGAAGTTGCTGTGGCCACTGCTTATATATGAAAAAAGCACAAGTACAGGTTAAGCTATAGAGCAGAAGGTCAACAAGTTCATGAGAAAATGGCTAGAGGTACCACCAGGTCTGTCAGATGTAGCACTGTACTGCAAAAAAGTCAAAACTTCTGCTTCCCTTCAAGTCAGTTGTTGAAGAGTACGAAGCTGGAAAGGCAAGGCTTGCAATGATGCTATGCGAGTCAGCGGATGACGTGGTTAAGTCCATTCAGCCCACACTGAAAACGGGAAGGAAGTGGAGATTGGAAGAAGCTATTGATGCTGCCCAAGAGTCACTCAAACTGAGGGAGGTAATCGGATACACACAAACGAATAGACGGGGATTTGGTCATGGAGACATCCGCTGGTGGTCCAAGGCATCAAGCAGGGAGCGCAGAGACATGGTAGTTCAGGAGATACGAGGAGCTGAGAATGATAAGATGTTGCAAAAAGCAGTGCAGCAGGTCCAACAAGGCCAATGGACTACATGGGAAGGAGCCCTGCAGAGGTCCTTGACATGGAATGATATATGGCATATGGCACCTCTTAGGCTCAGCTTCGTTGTTAGATCAATGTATGACCTGCTGCCGTCGGCCACCAACTTGTGAGATGGGGAAAGTCGGATGATGAGCAGTGCCCCCTACGCCAGGAAAGTCAGACACTTGAACACGTGCTATCAGCTTGCAAGGTGACATTAGGGCAAGGGCGATACACATGGCGCCACAACAAAGTGCTAAATGAGCTTGCTGCGACAATAGATCTGGCAAGGATGAAGGCGAATAGCAAACCCAGGCCGAGCACCGCAAATACTTACTTTCTGAGGGCAGGAAAGTCAGCACACCCCAAACCGAGTAAACCTGGTAGCAGTTTACCATCTCTTCTTGACTGTGCAAACGACTGGGAGATGGCGGTAGACCTAACTGGACGAGGGGCATATCCAGAGAGTATCAGAAAATCGCGGAGACGGCCGGATATAGTGCTTCATTCTTCAGCAACGCTTTAGGTCATACTGATTAAACTGACCGTGCAATTTGAATCTAGATTAGACGAGCAACATTCATTCAAAACGGCCAAGTATAGTGATCTGGCCGAGGATCTGAGACACGATGGGTTCACTGCAAGGGTCATGGCTGTTGAAGTGGGCGCAAGAGGGCTTGTGGCTGCATCAGTGTATGATTTATTGAAACTGTTGGGGTTGAGGGGACAGTCGAGAACAAGAGCACTGAAGAGGCTTAGTGAAACTGCCGAAAAGACAGCAGGCTGGCTGTGGAACAACCGCAATGGGCAATGAAAATCGTGACAATAAACGCTGCGGTTCAGAAAACACCAAAATTTTTCTAAGTCCACAATACGCCGAGTTTTTTGGTGGTACTAGTGAAAGGGTTGTGACTGAGGGGCAACAGGAGGCGTATTTTATAAGGAGTGTCAGGCACAGAATTTCAGTGGCTACCGCGCAGTGGCTAGACTCGTCGGCTTCGCGTAGGGGCAGTGTGTGTGTCCTTAGTTGTGATGTGCGACGGAACGAACGGAATAATTTGTCTTCTCTTTGTTACTTTCACAATTGCCTCGATGGCTTGCGGAGTTGTGGATTTTAAAGTTGCTACCATAAGTGAAATGGGTTCATTTTCGATACAAGACAACAGGAGGCTAAGACGCTTGGGAGTCATGACCCAAGTGGGCCCGCCCCCCTTAGAGTGTAAGGGAGTATATCGGGACGAAACATTTGTCGGACAGGGGGACTACTTCTGATGATCAGATTGCTTCCTGTTGTATCGCTCTGTAAAGAGTTTTCTATCATCGTCTAAAGCAGTTGACCATAAACTGAGGAAAGAACAAGCAGGATTCAAAAAGAACAGAAGATGTGCAGATCATATACTCACCCTCAGGAACATTATAGAGCAGTTCTCAGAATGGCAGAGACAGCTGTACATTAACTTTGTTGATTTTGAAAAGGCTTTCGACAGCATACACAGGGACAGCCTATAGAAAATACTGAGGGCTTATGGAATTCCCAGCTGCATTGTTGTATAAAAAGCCTCTATTCTAACTTTACATACAGAGTTGGATTGAGTAATCTAACTTTCGAAGTGAAAATAAGTGTACGACAGGGATGCCCCTTATCAACAACATTATTTTTGACAGCCATAGATTAGGTGATGCGCCAGACAACAGAGGGCAGTCCAAGAGGTATTAGATGGACGTTTTCTATACTGGAAGACCTGGAATATGCAGATGACATTGCACTACTCGCGCACTCACATCAGCACATCCAAGAAAAAAACTGATAGACTGAAAAAGTATGGCCAGCAGGTTGGTCTGAACATCAATCTGAACATGACACTAAATGTGGGCAACCCTGAGCCAATAACAGTAGGGAACAAGAAATTAGAACAGGCAGACACATTTATTAACCTAGGATGCATAGTAACACCTGACGGCTGAACAAGCAAGGACATTAACAACAGAATGAATAAAGCGAGAACAGCCTTTGCTAGTCTCAAAAACATTTGGAAGTTTTCCCAGTACAGCACAAACACTAAATTAAGACTGTATGAGAGCTCTGTACTTTCTGTGCTTCTCTGTGGTGCGGAATGTTGGAGAGTAACAGAGAAGGAAATGTCGAAACTGTCCTCCTTCGGTACAATCTGCCTAAGGAAAATTCTCCTAATCTTTTAGACAAATACTATCAGCAACCAAGAACTACTTATTCGGAGTAACCAGGAGGACATGCACACCGTCATAGCTGGCAGAAGCTGGAGTTGGTTTGGCCACGTCCTCGGAAGGGACCCTGATACCATCACAAGAACAGCCATGATATGGACCCCAGAGGAAAAGCGAAAGAGAGACCGACCAAAAACAACTTGGCGGAGAACGGTGGAATCAGAGATGCAAAGAATGAACCAGAGTTGGGACACTGTGCGAAGGATGGCCGCCGACAGAGCAAAGTGGAATAAATTTGTTGCTACCCTACAAGACGCTACCAGGCGTGATGGCCACTGACTGCTTTGACGGTTGGCGGCTAAGGATCAAAGAAGAAGATGTCCTCAAGCTAGTGGATACAGCAGCAGACAGGACTTCAATGACCTGGTCTAAAACAATATTTGTTTTTCATTTCAGCTGCTCTATCTGATCATCAATAATTTTTTTATTACTTGCACCTTGTTCAGCCGTATGCTACTGACAAGTTAAGATAAATCGTGTGTCTGCTACAGGCACTGCTGGTACTAGCTAATGTTTTAGGGGTAATTTAAATATTTTTTTCTCCTCCCATGTTTATGATGTCAACAATTATTCTGCTAGAAATTAGATTCTTTCTGTCACGTTGCAAACTCTCCAACAACCGTAAACTAAGAAATATATCTTAACCCGAACAATTTTAGGTTTGGCATGATTAAAAGCAAGACTGACAACACAAATGTGAATTACAGCAGGTTTTATCTGCCTAACTCCTTGACCTTTATTTTCAAAATGTGTTTTTAAGTGGGATATATGTAAATGGGAAGTGAATTGCATTAATAAGTCGGTAATTTAATCGCTGATACTAGCAATACCTATTTAATTGAGGTAGGTTGGGCATCAAAACAGTGCTCGTCATAGTAACAGTCAAACATAATTCTTAATTATGACTTATTGACATCAAACATGAGCTAGGTAGATCTTTTGTTAATTCAGTTTCACACCTCGGAGGAAATGTACGATCTAATGCTGATGGAGTGCACTGAAATCAAGTTTGTGAATTAGCTCAAGCTTGTCAAATATATTACTGTTTTATATATTGTATAATGTTCCACTTTGTGGGTAGATTCAATTTTAATAACTTGGCACTTCCAATTATTTCTCTTGAAACCGACAACCAAGTAGGATTTATAAACACAGATATTACTGATTAGTTTCCACAGATCTAACTTTCTCGTTTTTGTTGGCTTCAAATGTCATAGGGGACCATAAAGTTGAGCCTCCAAATCTTTAATAAAAACTTCAGAAAACAGGGTTATGATTTACAAAAGATATAAATTAAAAAGTTGTCTCAAAGCAGATACTGCTATAAGGAAGTTAAGTGTTGAAGATTTCACTATGCCAGGTCCAGCATCGAGAGCTGGGGTGACCGCTTTCTTCCTTGCTGCCTTTTAATTCCATAACTCACGAGCACAGTCACGCACTAGTATTTTTTAAAAATCCGTTTTGCGCACTTTTCATTTTTTTCAGATCGATATTAAAGCTTGACAAATTGGCATTTCTAGCCACTTAATGGTGAAGTAGACAACCACGTATGATTTCTAAATTCACAACATTTCTATGTGAAGCACACTTTCAAGCAGTCTTGGTCATATTTTTCAGTGTGGCAATGCGTCAATGGAATGCACAGACGCTAATTCTAAAAATAAAATCACACGCACTCAAATCTGTAATAAAAACGTCCGGTAATGGATTTAGCAAGAGATGATCATCAAGGCATACCGATCTATATGTGTCGTCCTCATGGCAAATCCCTGTGATTCGCTCACCTCTCAGAATTTGACCAGTGAAAACGTTTGGAGGCTGTCAATAAGCAAACAAACAAAAATGTAATGACACATTTAAAAGAAAACAATCATTTCGTAGTGAGATTACAATAAGCCACATTCACACAGCAGTCTGAGCATTCTGTAAGATTTTTTTTTTTCTCTTAACCAGCGGCACTTGGTCTTTCAGCCCTTCGGCCCAATGACATGTCATTGCGAGGCTGGGGAACCTGGGGACTTTCCTTCCAACCCGGTCAGGAGCTTCGCTCCTTCCCATCCACAGAGGGTTTATCACAGGAGCCGTTCAGGTTATTCAGTCAAATTTCCGGTCGTAAACATTTCTTCAAACGCTGACGCCCGGGTTTGAACCATGAAAACCTGCTCGCCAGTACATCGCCGTAGCCATTACACCAGCGCGGCTACTATTCTGTAAGATTAACCATGTAACTACCTACATCCAAATCAGATACCTCAATCTTCTGCTGAATCTGGCATTAAACTTGATTTTGAGAAACTGGCAAAAGATGTTCTGCCCATTAAATCTACCATATCTTCTCTTTGTAAATAAATTATGCAAATCAAGTACAAAGTAAAATTGTACGTAAACAGATATGGTATTTTATCTTAGATACATTTTCTTGTTATACATAATTAGTAATAGGAGTTAAAATAATGTATAAAAGTACCAATTTAACGCACAATATACATTTTAAAAAAAGATGACAAACCCTCTCCTTCAAGACAAGAGCAAGTCCAGACTTGCTATCTAACTGGACGGTTTTTAAGCTGCTACCTGTCGTATCGTCAGTGCTGTCCTTCTTGTCAAAAACGTGTTTTTCATCCTGTAAACAAATTATGTTACAAAGTTAAATACCTGGAACACCTATTTAAACTATAAATCCAAAGTATTTCACCTCAAATAGTATGCCAGTTCAAAAATATAATGGATACTTGTGCACTCCTCCGAATAGCGGTCCCAAATGAATCGATACGTTTTGTGTTAGAAAATTTCCCTTATAGGGCCTCATTTGGTAATGCCGATTCAGGGGCGACATGAAATGGAAAAAAAAGGTAAAGGATCCCGTTACACGCCCATTGAGGCATAGGCATATTGGGAATATGGTGTTAGATAATATTTTCTTGACCATCGGCACACTAGGGGTAATGTGGTCAGCATCACGCCGGCCGCCTTAACCTTCCCAGAGTTGCTCTGGTACCCAATTGGGGCTGGGTCGACCCAGGAGCCATTTTCTAAAAATTCATATTTATGCTGCTGTGAATATTTTCATAAATAATGAACATTGAAAGTTCAGCCCCGGTTATAAACACCTGTCATTGTTTAGCTACGTGAATGTAGTAGGCCTAAAAAGGGGAGAAAAAAAAATCTAAAATTACAAGTTTTTTTCCCGCTGTAACATTATCATTTCGATATTCCGATACAGTAAGTGAAGTCGACCATTTCTTTTCTTCCAAAGTTGTGAATAAATTGATATGATGATAGGAAACTCTTTACAGAGCGATACAACAGGAGGCACTCTGATCATCAGAAGTAGTCCCCCCATCCGACAAGTGTTTCGGCCCAGTATACTCCTTTACACTCTTAGGAAGGCGGGCCCACTTGGGTCATGACTCCCAAGCGTCTCAGCCTCCTGTTGTCTTGTATCGAAAATGAACCCATTTCACTTATGGTAGCAACTTTAATCCACAACTCCGCCAGCCGTGGAGGCAATTGTGAAAGTAACACAGAGAAGACAAATTATTCCGTTCGTTTCGTCGCACACACTGAGACACCCACAATTTTTACTTTCGAATTTGTGCATTTGAGATAAAAATATTAATAATGCCAGGTAGACCATCAGCTCCGACACAGATCAGACACAATGTTCTACCAGTTCAACAACTAACAGCTGTAGATGTCAGACCTAGTTACTTGTATACGTTAATGAACAACAAACTCCAATGGTTACAGTGGCTTGCAACACACCGATTAATAAGAAACTCCGATTCAGTCTACCCAGCTGTAAATGGGTACCTGACTACTCACTTGAGTTAGGGAAGGAAAAGGCAGCAAGGAAAGGTACTGGTCACCCCACCTCTGTATGCATGACCTAGTATAGTGAGGTCTCTGTTGCTGTTATTTTCAACGGAGTCATATGTCAAGTTATTTGTCGTATGATTTTTTCCCTAGTCTAAGGTGAATAATTGTGTCTTTACCTTGCGGTGTTAGGTTGATTAGGGGTTGTCTTCCTTGTTTGTTCATTCATTGTGTTTGACCTGTATGAAGATAGGATCAAAGGTAAACAGTTCGGGCGTGTGCCCATGCGCAGGTTTTTTAAGCGCCAACTTGATACTTCCGTCAGGCCGGGATGTAAGCTGGCTTCTGAGGGACGAAGGTCCATTGTGTTTTCAAGGAAAATCTTCGAAGTGACTGCGTTGGCAGGTCTCCCCAGTGAATCTCTGTGCGTCGGAATGACGACAGAGTTCCTTATTATGTTCTGAGGATTCGGTTCCAGGTAATACCGACTTTTTCCATTATTACGCTTTCGGTGGCAGAACATGTTAGAAGATTACCTAGTCTGTGAACTACAGCTCACCGGTCCTACATTTCAGAACTTATATTTTTGTGCTCAAGGTAGCCATCCAAGACTATTAGTCTTTATATTATCCAGAAGTCCAGTGACGAAGTTATATTGTGGGAACCGCAGATTGGCGGTATTTATGTCTACATAAGCATTACTGCAGGGTTGATGTTAACCTGCTTAGAAGAAGTACACAGATGACGTCATAACGAGGCCTGTGTTAAGGCTAATATATTACATCCTGATAGTGTACAATTGGCGGAGTGCCAAGTTGTACCTGTATGTCAAAGTGATTAAGGTATCTGACGCGTTTAGTCAGAGATACCAGGGCGGCGCTACGAACTGTCATTATTGAAGAACATTGCTATTGACCATGCACGTATATTCAAATGTTTACCAGCCTTCTTAAATGCCTGATGTATACCTAACGATTTCCGGTCAGCATGACCTTGTTTACACTGACTGTTCCTGTTGATGCTATGTGTGTTATCGTCAATAAATGTTTTGAAACGTGCCAGCAGTGTCCAAGCATCTTTGACTACTGCATGTGAGTGTATGGGTTGCATGATACAACAGATACGAGCCTAAACACATTCGCGCCTTCATTCGCACCCACACTCAGTTCATCATACGCCAGCACTACACACCTAAGAACATGTATACTGTCTTGGGCCAGTGATCACCTCAACAAGAGAGAAAGACAGTTACAGTCTCTAACACTTCACTCCCCTACGGTAGTATCTGCTATGGGACTACCTTTTTACTCTCCCACTGAAGCAAATGACTATTTATCGATTCAGACATTACCATATAACCCGTACAGTCAAGTACTAAATACACGTAACTGGCTATGGAATTCTAGACGGCAAAATGTTTTCAACACAAGGGTTACTTTCACAATTGCCTCCAGCTGGCAGAAAATAAATTCAATCTGTCTGCTCAACTATAACTCTATCAATACATTGATCAGATTGGCAATTTCTGTGTTTCAAGGCACACTTCGATACATGTCCAAGAAACTCTTCTAAGGGCAGGAAGGGGCATAACTGTAAGTGAATATTCTGTGCGGAAAATTCGGTGACAAAAATTCTTCTAGTTATCAGAAGTCAACTTAACCAGATTTTTATTTTTTATTGTTAAACTAAGCCAAAGAGGACAACTGGCCGGGACTTCTAGAACTGCTTTTATAGTTAAGCAAAAATCGACTTAAGTGGACTGCACTTATGTGAAAAAACTCAATCTTTGCCAACAGTCTATTAGGAAGTTGTTGCTTTTTTTTTTAAAGCATGAAAACTGCATATGTCATAAATATGAGGACAGAAAGAATGAAAAAGACTGTCACAATTTTCAAGACAATAGACACATAGCTTATGTTATTATTTATGGTAAAGGACCTTTTCAATAACGCCCAGTGTTAATCCCAGGTTGTCTGTGAAGAGAGCATAGGACGTTTTCAATAACGCCCAGAGCTAATCCCAGGTTGTCTGTGAAGAGAGCATAGGACGTTTTCAATAACGCCCAGAGTTAATCCCAGGTTGTCTGTGAAGAGAGCATAGGACGTTTTCAATAACGCCCAGAGTTAATCCCAGGTTGTCTTAGAAGAGAGCATAGGACGTTTTCAATAACGCCCAGAGTTAATCCCAGGTTGTCTGTGAAGAGAGCATAGGACGTTTTCAATAACGCCCAGAGTTAATCCCAGGTTGTCTGTGAAGAGAGCATAGGACATTTTCAATAACGCCCAGAGTTAATCCCAGGTTGTCTGTGAAGAGAGCATAGGACGTTTTCAATAACGCCCAGAGTTAATCCCAGGTTGTCTGTGAAGAGAGCATAGGACATTTTCAATAACGCCCAGAGTTAATCCCAGGTTGTCTGTGAAGAGAGCATAGGACGTTTTCAATAACGCCCAGAGTTAATCCCAGGTTGTCTGTGAAGAGAGCATAGGACATTTTCAATAACGCCCAGAGTTAATCCCAGGTTGTCTGTGAAGAGAGCATAGGACGTTTTCAATAACGCCCAGAGTTAATCCCAGGTTGTCTGTGAAGAGAGCATAGGACGTTTTCAATAACACTCAGAGTTAATCCCAGGATGTCTATGGAGACAAGGAAACAATAGGCCCATTGTGACTACTATGATGATGTGCATGGCAGTCTCATCATGTGAAACAGCCATGCCACATAAACTGTCATTGCTACAACATGAATACTTGATGCAGGCTTCCGGCATGGGGACTGGCTGCAGTTGTATGGAGCAGAAAACATACATATTAAGCTGTAAACTTTTTTTTTTTAAATAACGTTTTGCCTCGTTTTGGCGAGGCACGTCCCGTTCAACCTAGTCGGTTATATTAGGGCGCATGTCCAAATATAGAAGACCACTAGGTCTAAGATAAGTCTGTAAACATTAAATTTATAGGCATTCCAAAAATTCTCAACACTAAATAATCCCTACTTACAAAGTTACTTGTGGCTGTGAATCTTCAAAATACTTAACTAACTATAATTTAGCATGTCCATTTTTACTAGTGCAGGACAAAATGTCCATAATTTTACATGGGCGTACCTGAATCTCTATAACTTGAGTTTTGTTGCCATCAAAGAGCAAATAAATTCTGGATAAATCTGAGTCATCCTAGTGACAAGATTGAATGAATCATCTTTAAACACAACATACTGCTAATTAATATCAATATAACAATGTAATACGTATATGCTATACTATAAACATATAAAAACATATATACAATATGAAATTTAGATGTTAAATAGAGCATGAAAATGAATTAAAATAATATTTCAATGCAAAGCATTTTTATTTCATTCTAAGAGGGTAGCACACCACAGCTCTATTCTTTGGCCTGATAAAACTAACAACATGTAAAGGAGACAGGGCCTTCTCACAGACAAAAAAAGGCATGGAAAAATGTATCTTAGATTGTAGACTTCCTGAGTAATAGAACGTTACAAACACTAGAAAGCACATAATAGTCAAAAACAAAAGAATGAAATAAAGGATAACAACACCGATCTGCATTAAGTTGTACTCGCTATATCTATAAATTACTTGCCCCCATCCCCGTCTAAAAGCACTATATACAAATGAACCACTCATGTGGATCTCTGAGAAATACACAAAAATACTGTCCCAATTTAAGCTATTACAAAAGAAGCACCCACAGTACAGTTTTCACAATGAGCATAAAAGAAAGCAAGATGGTGAACCAGCTAAAATTTGACGGACAACTACTGCCCACTGAAATCAAACACACACATTACAGGCATACCACCTAGATATTGCGGGTTTGGTTCCAGACCAACCCGATAAAGCGAATATCGCAATAAAGCGGGTCACACCCATTTTTTTTGGCTTTCCAGTGCATAAAAAAGCCTAAAATCACGTTTACACTATGTCTTTTAAGTGCGCAATGGCGCTAGGTCTAAAAAATAAATAATATACTGTAAAATTAAAAATACTTTATTGCTAAAAAATGCAAATCTTCATCATCTGAGCCTTCAGCGAATGGAGAGTCTTGCCTCGATGTTGATGGATGTTGACTGATCGGAGTGCTGGTTGGTGAAAGATGGGGTAGCTGTGGCAGTTTCCTAAAATAAGACAACAATGACGTTTGCCGCATTGATTGACGCTTCCGCTCACGAAAGATTTCTCTGTAGCATGCGGTACTGTTTGATAGCATCTTACCCACAGTAGAACTTCTTTTGAAACTGGGGTGAATCCTCTCAAAGCCTGTCGCAACTAAGCCTATGTAATATTCTAAATCCCGTGTTGTCATTTCAAAAATGTTCACGGAATCTTCGCCAGGAGTAGATTCCATCTCAAGAAATGACGAACCCTAACCTTTATTCATCCATAAGAAGCAACTCCTCATCTGTTAAAGTTTTATCATGAGATACCAGCAATTCAGTCACATCTCCAGGCTCCACTTCTGGTTCCAGTTCTGTTGCTATTTCCACTACATTTGCAGCGACGTCTTCCATTGAAGTCTCGTACCCTCCAGTCAACCATAAGGGTGGGAATCAACTTCTTTCAAACTCCTGTTAATGTTGATATTTTGACCTCCTCCTATGAATCACGAAAGTTTTTAATGGCATCTCGAATGGTGAATCATTTCCAGAAGGTTTTCAATTTACTTTTACGAGACCCATCAGACGAATCACTATCAATGGCAGCTATACCCTTACGAAATGTCTGTCTTAAATAATAAGTCTTAAAACTTGAAATGACTCCTTAATCCATGGGCTGCAGATTTGATGTTGTGTTTGCAGGCAGGACAAAAACATTAATCTCGTTGTACATCTCCCTCAGAGCTCTTGGGTGACCAGGTGTATTGCTAATAATCAGTAATATTTTGAAAGGAATCTTTTTCCGAGCAGAGACCTCGGTAGTAGGCTTAAAGTAGTCAGTAAAACATGTTGTAAACAGATGTGCTGTCATCCAGACTTTGCTGTTCCATTCATAAAAAACAGACAGAGTAGACTTAAAATAATTCTTGAGGGCCCTTGGATTTTCAGAATGGTAAATGAGCATCGGCTTTAACTTGAAGTCACTAGCTGCATTAGGAAGAGAGTCAGCCTATCCTTTCCAGCTTTGAAGCCAGGCACTGATTTCTCCTCTCTAGCTATGAAAGTCCTAGATAGATATATGTAGTAGGACACAGTCGTGGTTCCCTCTGCTTCTCAAGTTTCGTGCTGCAAGATATACATAGAAAAACTCTCCTCAACACGTTGATCATAAAATAGTTTATATAGTATTCTAAGTTACTCTTTTCTGTCCTTTACTGTTTCTAAGATCTCAGAAAGGTGCTCGTGTAATTGGATAACATTACCTATCTTGTATGCTTCGACAAAGTTTATTCTCAAACTGAATAAAACACGAGACAATGCACTATTGCAGACAGTAAATCTTTCTAACTATTGCAGACGGTCAATCTTTCTAACTATTGCAGACGGTCAATCTTTCTAACTATTGCAGACGGTCAATCTTTCTAACTATTGCAGACGGTCAATCTTTCTAACTGTAGTAAGCAATCTTCGTACTCCTTGTTCGAGAGATTCAATAAAGTTGATGAACACGGAAAACAATTGTTTTATTTATGATTGTGTAACACAGTAAAAGTATTAGAAAGTCAACTGTCTTAATGAATTAACGATTGGACTCTATATTAAAAAGTAGTAGTTAATATAACGTAACGTTTCTATAGTTTTAAGAATTTTCTAGATGATGGGGTAACCGACGCCATGACCAACACTCCTTAGTTCCCTTAAACAACATTGCTAGGATTAAAGTGAAATGACAAGATGACATTTTCATTCCATTCCCTCAATTTCTACACTCTCTCCCAAGGCTGATGATGACCCGCTGGTATTTTACAAATTCAATACAATTAAAAGAATGCTTCATAAACAGTCCCATGAGTATTTAGCTGGAAATTTAGATTTACTGAGAAAAATAATGTTAAGTGAAGAGTACAAAGTTAAAGACTAAATATTTAGTAATGTTGGAAATTTAATGATTAATGGAAAATTATTAAAACTTGCATTTTATGAAGATAATTTTTGTTTTATTTCGCTGAAGTATTTCTATCTAGTTTATCATGATTCTTTACACAAATGTTATTATATTAGTGACATTAATGTTTTCTCCTGTGTGCCCTCCTTTTCTTAAAAAGTGTCCTCCATTTCTCCTTCTTTTTAGACAGTGAATCAGAAAATGTCTTCGTTTAACAAGAAATAAAATGGCCACCCTAGACAAGCTTCACATGTCGTGATAAAGTATTCTATGGAACAACAGATTCGTTTTAACACAGATTCTGTGCGACTCTCCTGTAACCATCTGGGCTGTGACTCTTCACGATAGTTGTTAGTGAATCACAATCGCCATATCAGCGTTTAATAAACGTGCTGGGCGTACATCGAGATAATCCGGCGCGGCCAAGGTGGTAAACGAGAATTTTACCAATATGACTGACGGACAGTATTGCATATCCTGTCTATTCTCTCAGCAGGGATGGTCAGGTAAACAGACAAGACGAATTATTACGGAGAAGACGTGCAAACAATGACTCTAAAATAACAACACTGCCGGAGAGGAAAAAGAGAGCGAACACAATTATGTGACAACAACAACCAATACAAATGAAAATTAAGGTAAGAAAGTGGGGATAGATATGCCATACTGTGATGATATACATTGATACACCGTTCCAATTTGTAATATTTATAAAGTTAAAGTAATGTAGAAATAAAAATGGTGGAGTTGTGAGGTTTCGTCTTCACCCACGCCAGCAGTCGTATGGATTTTAGCAGACAGTAACGAAGAATAAATAATACTATCTTTCCCTAGCGTCCTTTAAACTATTTAGAGCATTGGGACACGCTTTGGTTTGAAACCCAAAAATTGTCAGCGAACGCGCGCAGTATTGTTAGCAGTCAACGGCGCAAAGCCAACACCCATGCCGCGCTCTATGGTCACACAGTGGAAATGTATAAACACACAAATAGCGCATTGCCTGCCAAATAGTGCATTTTATGACGTAACAGACCAGTGGTTTTAGTTTGAACAACGAATGGGAGGGAAAACAGATGGCGTATTTATGGAAAAGTAGAAATGTACGAATATTATGGAAAATATATGGAATTCTTTATTATCAGGAATAGGGCCATAAAACTAAGTTAGTTTAAGAGAGTATCCTCTCCTGAGCAATAATATGTTTTAAAATATAAAATCCTCCAGGTAATAATAAAGATATTGACATAATACTGGATAGTCACGAACAGACAGGCGAACGGACAATCATGTTTGCATTTGCTATCTATAACGTTTTTGGGGGACGCGTTCTGAAAGAAGAGGCAGGAGAGTGGAAATTTTAATTGGATTGGTTCGCGATAGGAGTATAGGAGGGATATTATGGGATGGCCCAAAACTAAATATATTTCGCAGAGTAAAATCTAAGGCAGACTAACACATTGCAAGTTTGGAGTTTTGTTTTTCCAAATTTGATTCAAAAATGTTGGTCGCCCTATCCCATTGGCTAACACATTTAATATCAATGAAAAGTTTGAAGGCTGGACGCCATTTGTCTAAGAATCAGTCCCTTAGTCAGGACGATGTACTGACGATGTACTGTGAATTTTAAATAAATCTAAAATAAATAAAATAAAGTTCATAGTAGCCAGCAGCAAAGCTGAATCTGTGCCAAGTCATCGTTCCTGAGTTTATTCATTGAATTTGTGGTAAGGAAGAAATTATTAATATTTTATTTAATTAACAATGTGAGTGTGAGATACTGCCATATGAAAAAGATTTTACGACTAAGTACATAGGTCCCTAGCATGACTTATGCAGGGCCTAGATGTTGATCCATCATATAACCAACTACAAGATGTGTAGAACGAAAAGAGTACCTATGCTGTCATCAGGCATCATATCACCCATCATTTTTTATGGAAAAAGATCATTTATAATGGCAGAGGTGTTGCAGCCATTAGGGGAGAGGTAGAGGAAAACTGGTAAAACGTGTTACATCATTTATGTGGATGAGCTGGGTTGGTCAGAAAGATCTGACCCAGGTCTTTTATTTTGAATATATTGTTGTTTGTATAATTGGTGGATTAGATATTCTGTTAAGACAGAACATAATTTTCATGTTGAAGGGTTTTTGTCTGGCACTGTGCTAGTGCCAGATTGCCTGAAGTGAAAGAATCTGTGAGAGTGTGGACGTGTCTCTGGTGGTACAAGTTTTCTACCACTGGAGTAGTAATAGTGGTACACGCTGTCTACCCTATTACCTCAGGACAAGGGAGACAGTGGCCGTTGGCCGGAAAGACAACTAACATCTATTTTCACGTGCCAGTTAAGTACATCAGACCTGGCACGAGAGAAATCATCAACTTATCCACCATAGAATAACTGAACTGTAATATTAATAAAAAGTGTATAAAGAAAAAGGAAAATTTGTGAAATAAGACTGGGTATGATGTAACCACCCCAACCAGCCATCCAGCACTAGTTGAGAAATAGATAGATAGTTAACAACACCCTCATTATATTTCATAGTATGCTTATGGACAGATTGTCCTTTTTAGTTATTTGAATATCATATACCTATACATAAATTGATTGCATTTGAGTTTGACAGTCCTGAACAAAATAATATCCAGTTCAGGACAAAATAAAATTGTAAAAAGATTTTTTAAATACCAAACTTAAAAACACTGTGTTAGTCTAGTTGATCATAGAGATTAAATATTTGTGTGTGTGTGTGTTTTTGTGTATTGAGTTACTATCACACCACAATTTCATTACCCTAGACATTAGACGTAGCTAACAGACATACTAGTCAAAAATAAGTCTAAGTGAGATCGTAGGGTGGTAGCAGAAAGGTTCCCTGAGACCAAACCTCATGAATTGTTATACTCAGGGGCCTTCACAGCTTGACCTCACTCATTTACACTATAACTATAACACCAACATTCATAACATCAAAACCCACCACACATACCCTCAGAAGACAGCAATGAAGCATAGCCAGAATTGCTCTTGACTGGAACCCACAGGGGACAAGAAGAGTGGGAGGGCTGAGAAGAACTGTTGAAGAGCAGGCTAGAGAAATTGGAATAACTTGGGCACAGATGAAAAAGACAGCCCAGAATAGAAATCGATGGAGGGCAACTGTTTCTGCCCTATGTTCCACAGGGTTACAATGTGGCTTTTTGTTTGTGTGTGAGTGTGTAAATATGATTAGTCATTGTTTAACATTTTGTTTTACTTAGCACTTACCCTAGAACTGGTAATTTTTCCATATTTGTTGTAGTTTTCCTTGGCCTTTAAATAATAGAAATCTCCAACTCCAGCCGCTACAGTCTTTGCTAACGTGGGAAAAATAGGCGTATTCTGTAAGAATATAAAAATAGCAAAGTACTTAACCATTCGCTATTCATCTAGAATAGAGGTTATAAAACATGTTAATCCAATATTTTGATAAAGTATAATTTCCCCACAAATGTTTTTCACCAAACCATTAGGGGGGGGGGGGGGGGAGGGGAGGGGGGGGGGATGTTTGACACACCCTTCCTTCCCCTTCAAACCCCCCCCCCCCCTCCTCCCGCCATCTACGGCCTTGTTACCAATGCATTAAAAAAATAAGTGTTCCATACATTCTTTTGCATCGAATAAAAATGGATGGCAAGTTATAATTAAGCTTTAGTTTATCACATTGTTAATAAATGTATATTTTTTTGCGTGAAAATTACTCTTTCTTTGTAGTTTCGTCCTCCTGGTTGTCCAGGTTATGGCGAACAGAGCAATCTGTCACAAACTGTCGAATGGGAGAGATCAAAGTTCGGCAGCTAAAATACTTTGGCCACATAAAAAGACATAACACCTTGCAGAAGCTCATAATAGAAGGGAGAGGTGAAGGCAAACGTGCAAGGGGAAGACAGCGCTATAAGTGGGAAGATAACATTAAGAGATGGACAGGAAAGAGTCTATCAGAGTGTACCACCAAGACAAGAGACAGAAGACGTTGGAGATTGTGACGGACAACTCAGCTGTCCCTGAATTGTTGGATGATAGGACCCTCGTATAACATCAGTACCCCCTGAATATTGGTGTAACTTTTTCAATCAGCAGGGAATTCTCACCACCTGGGCTCATTAAGTATGCATCAGAGCAGAGCGGATTTTTCACCACGTTCGCTACTTAATATGTAGACTGTTATCTTCCGTGCATTTTTGACATCGCTTTATCTAAAGGAGAGGTAAAGCCACGCCTACTGAACCCTCTAGAGCGATCAGAAACCGTTATTTCCCTAGTGTGCCTGTCCTCTTCTCTTTCTTACCGCCTTATAGGCGTTGTCTAAATCAAAGGAACGAAGCGGCTCACGATCTAAGGACAAGAGCGATCTCAGAACGGACGATGAAGTTTCCTGCGGCTAAGATAACACGGCAGTGTGAACCTAAGGACAGCGCTGGAAACGCTCGAAAGACGGAACGAACGAGGAAAGATGAAGCGGGTAGGAAATGAAGTAATCGCGAACGGAGTTCGGAAGCCAGGGGCGGCATTTCGGTTAGCACAGCGGCTAGAACTTCGATTTTTTTCCCGGAGATCAAGAAAAGTGTCAGATTCTGACATGCCCCACTGATCTTGCATTCCAGACCTCTGAGAAATGCATTTTATCACTCGTTTGCCAGACCTTTACAGAAGCACTAGCTATAGTGAAATCTTGTTTGATTCCCTCTGGATTTTCAACTTATTGCAGTGAATTCTATTCTGTGCTAAACGGTATAATACATTTGTTTTAAAGTGATCAGTGGTCTAGTGCTTTCTTTTTATTTCACTGGATTTCGTGTTCGTTTAAAGCTATTAAATTAAAGCTATCTCAATAGTTTCCAGTTGAAAAATTAATGATATATCTATTATATTTTTTCTAAAGATAATAGATGCTTAAATGCTTAAATTAACTTTTAAAGTCGCGAAGGAATTTATAACTAAATTAATTGAGTTAAGCTCTATATATATCTATGTGTTTTAACCATTAAACTCGCGAAGTGTTTTCTTAAATATATAATTAAATACGCGAGGGTAGATTATAGTTTTAACGGTAAATTTATCGCGCTTTAGAATGTTACTTGATTTTTAAGTATGATTACATGTTTCTATATTTTTTATAGGGTGATCATTACCTTTGCATCCCAGCAAAAAGAGAAAAACATTGTAGAGCGTCTCCCAGACTCAGTTCTTAACAACTCCAGAATTTGATGAGACAGTTTAAAAATTTAAATCTTGTGGCGATTCTTTTTTGGAGTCCCGCTATCTAACTTTATCAGAAATAAAGCACACCCAAGAACAATTTAACTCATCATCAAATTAAATTTAAAGTAACTGGAGAAGAACATTTGCCAGAGCTATTTATTTTATTTACTGCTCTACTGTGAGAGAAATATATAAACATTCTGAATCCTGACCGTACATATTTTCTTCACTGGATTTAACACCCCGAAGAAACCTATAATTTACTGGTCAGTGTCGTCATCTCGCTTGAGAAGTTTCCACCACCAGCGGCAAAATCTAAGAGAGTACACCATTCCCACCCATGTATCAGAGACTGGGCCATCCAATAGACTTTTTTAGTTAACAAAAACAAAGAACACTTAGTCTTCACATTCCAGCGATTTCAGCACCCTATGCAACGACAAAACCGGCTAAATCTGGGGCTGGAAACAGTAGACATTTCCTATGTCAAGGGTTTAAACTACTGTTTTGTATTTTCTATGGATTGCCAGATTTCAAGATCGGTAAGTGTGTGAGAGAATGAGTGTTGGCCACCACGAGCGTGCATGAGTGAAGGAGAATTAGTTGCAACCATTTTAATTTGCCTACCTGGTTAATACCTTTCCTGTATTTCTTGCATTTGTTCCTTTAAGTGGGATTTTTAACTCGGTTTATTTCCCCTCCCTTACATTCTCTTAGTAACAGGGAAAACATTTGAGAATAACAGGACTTTTTTCTACCACCTATACTTAAATATTGTAACACCTCTTAACAGAGTAAATTCATTGTGTTACTGTCGGGTTAAATTACCTATTTTTTCCTGAACCCCACCTGTCCTGTGGACCGGGTTTATCCTTTGTCTATTAAAAGCGGGAAGGGCAGATTGGATTACTACTATTCAAACCCCCCCCCCCCCCCCCCAATCCTTTTGCTATTTGTACTTTCTGTAATCTATGATTTTTTGCCTGTAAACTGATAAATGTTGTGATTTGATTTTAATGATAAATAAACACGTAAAACTGCTAGTATTGTGTTGGAAGGCCCAAGCTCAAAATTACCCCATATTTGTGTTATTCGTAGTTTGTATTCACGTGCGTCTGTATGTTTGAAGCACCAAGTTGGTGTGAGTACATGAGTGTCTGGTAACTGGCAAGAATTATTTCGGCCAGGAGAGCTTAAGGAGTAGATAGAGGATAAATATTGTCGTAAAAGAGTCTGTCCTTTACTCTTTCCAGCACTCTGTGAATCTACTATTTACTTTCTGAACCCTTACTATCACAGAGCCTTCACCATCATTCTTCGCACTAAACGGCACCACTACTTCTAAGAATTATCTCAAGTAAATTGACCACAGAGATCCGTTACAGCCAACCTTCGTTGTGGAGTTGTCAGCTGATGATGATGATGATGTGTCTCATTTTGTTACATGTAGCTTTGACCATTCCTATTGTCTTCTTGATTTTTATTTCGCATCTGCAATCGTCTGTTATTATATGACCAAGATATGAGAAACTCGTGACTTGATCAGGATTTTTCCATTTGGTCTTATCTTTAATGTTGGCTGGCTTGTCGACTGTTTTGCTAATTATCACCGTTGTCGCTTTCAATGTCCAATCCATATTCATGACTTATCCTGTTTACTTGCTTCACAAGCTCTTGCACCAGCTGTTCACTTTCAGCTAACAAAAATAAATACTAATTAATCAAGAGATCGCCTAAGCACGTAATCAATCATCTTTACCTGGAAACCAAACAATAGCAATTCTGACGCAACTACAACAGAGATTCTGAAAATTCCATTGAAAATCAAGTCAACGACGACAAGGCACAGGTTTTTCACAACTTCAAGAGCCTGAAATGATACCGGATGTACAGGATATCAAATTAGAATGCATTTTCTCTTTTTTATATTTAATAATTTTGTTTTTAAAACCTAATAACGTCACGCTACAGTCTACCCAGCTGTAAATGGATACCCCACTCTGCTCGTCAGTTACTGAATTAAATTATAGCTAGAATGGGAACTGGTCACCACCTCATAAAAAAAGCTGGACCTGGGATCCTGAATTTCTTAACACACCATTTGCGTCTATAGAAGTATCTACACCTTTGACCTTTCAGGTTTTATTTTAGCTTATGAATGTCTTGAATTGTTGTTTTCCTCACAAATTAGTGTGATTGTCTTTGATGGTTACTCCGTTTTTGAGGCTACTAAATCTGGCACGGATGGCTTCAGTAAAAGTCTTTTGCCGTCTATCTTTGGAACATGCCTTATGATCTCTGCATCTTGTTATCCGTACTTTAATTCTGTTCATGAACTCTTACTTTCTCCATTCAGATGATTACAGTATGATGAATCGTCAGATACACAACTACTTTAATTCTAAAATAAAACTCAAATTAATGCCCATTAGGTCAAATATGGGTCATTTCGATAGCAAATGACTTCTCCGGTGTTCTATCAAAGTAAGGGAAACAGTCTTAAAACAAATCAGTTTATTTAAATGTAAAGGCATGTTATTAACAACGGGTATGACATGGAGAGTATAAAAGCCCAGACAAAGGCAGCATTCTACAAAATGAAAGATATTTTATGCAGCAGCCCTTGTCAATGCCAGTCAGCATGATAGATTTTAAGTGTTACACAGAGCCAATCCTGACATACGGAAATGAGTCATGGTAACTAGTAAACAAACAGGTACATGAGCCACAGAGGTCAAGAATATCATGACCGGCTAATAACGAGAAATGAGGATATCCTGAAAAGGGAAGTTTATTACTCACGTTAGACGGAAGGAAGCCACTGAAATTGTTATACAGGGTGTCCATAAAAGAGTGTACCTATTTCTTTTTTCACCTACTTGACCAGTATATGGAGAGACATGTAACAATTACCGGTTGCAAATTAACTGCGAAATTTTCACTTGAAATACCCGCCGTGCGCATGCACAATGTTTTTGCAAAATGGCGCCGACCAAACAACAGAAGACGTTTTGTGCGGTAGAATATGCAAAAACGACGTCTGTTATCGCAGTTCAACGCAATTTTGGGGTTGATCACCCTGATAAGAAATCCATTAATCGTTGGTATAAGAAATTCCTGGAGGAAGGTTGCCTGTGCAAAGGCAAAAGCACCGGTCACCTATCATGTTCGGAGGAGGCAGTGGATAGAGTTCGGCAAGCCTTCCATCACAGCCCCATGAAGTCGGTTCGAAGGGCGAGTCGTGAATTGGAAATGCCCCGCAGTACGGTATGGAAAGTGCTTCGTAAGCATTTGGGAATGAAGGCTTACAAGCTGCAACTGGTGTAGGAACTCACTGAACCAGACAAAGCACTTCGCACGGCCTTCAGCGAGAACATGCAAAAATTGCTTGAGAATTATGATTTCGGTGAGAGGCTCGTTTTCAGTGATGAGGCAACCTTCCATATCAGCGGCAGAGTCAACAGACACAGCGTACAGATCTGGGGTTCAAAACATCCTCATGCAGTCATTGAGCATAAGATAGATTTTCCAAAGTTAAATGTCTTTGGTGCCATATACTTCTTCTTCTCCTTCTTCCTCGTTCGTCCTGAAAAGGACGGTGGTTGCGTTGTGTCTGTTTACGCCTAAGCTGTGATATCTGCACCTTTCGGTCGACACATCCGACATTTTTTAGGACCGGGTTTGCCTTCCCACTGCAATCCGTGCTTGCTCAGCCAGACTGCACTGCTGCAGACCCCATTTTTGTTTGCGGAAAAACCGTTACAGGACTGTCGTACCTGGACATGCTCGACAATTGGATGATGCCCCAGCTTGAAGAGGACTCACGGGATTTCGTTTTCCAACAAGATGGAGCTCCACCCCACTACCATGGAGCAGTGAGAGGGTACCTCAATGAACATCCCTCACAACGGTGGATTGGTCGCAGTGGTCCTGATGATGCAATGTTGCTGAGATGGCCCCTGAGGTCCCCAAACATGACGCCATGTGATTTCTTTTTGTGAGGCTTCATCAAGGACAGACTCTTTGTCCCGCCATTGCCTCAAGATCTGGTGGAGCTGAGAGAGCGGATCATGGAGCCTTTGCTGCTGTTACAGGAGACATGCTGATTCGAGTGTGGGAAGAAATGGACTATCGACTAGATATCTGTCGCGCCAGGAAGGTTGCACATATTGAGTCTTTGTAAGGTATGCTTAAAAACTTGCAGAGATTATCTTACTTTTGTGAAAGAAAGCATCATCGTACCGCATCATGGGGCCGAGAATACATTTTTTGAAAAAGGTACAATCTTTTATGGACACCCTGTATATGGCGACAACTGTAATATTTAAGGAAAAAAACGGCAGATTATGACGGTGTAGAAAGAAGTCATAAACAAAACTGATAAACAGTACAGGAGAAAAGAAGTTGCGGAAAGACATTATAACCTACACCACCAGGTGTGGTCCTTCAAGAAGTAGACAACTGATCGTCATGTAAGACGGTGTCGTGTATTTTTTAAAATTAAAAAAAGGCAAAAAACTGTAAACATTTGTAAATGATCGCATAAATAATGTTCACCAAAATGATCTCACAAGATGGTAGGAATAAAAGTATTTAAGGAAGAACTAACTAAACAAATTTCATCTTTAAAGAAACTTTATTTCTCTCCCTCCCCCCATACGTTTGTGTTGTTTCAGATTCGCTTAAATTGATTTTCATAAATCATACTGCATTTGTAAGCATTTAAAGCCTGTAGTGAAGAGAAGTAGTAAGTCCATGTCATTAAAAGAAATGAGACGTATTATGGGTAAAAATCCCCACTTCACTCCACTAGTGCTGTATGTGTTATAGAAATACCATTACGTTTAAAACGTTCACAAGCTGAGAACTTGGAAGTTTCTATTATATTTCCATTATCTTAGCTACGCATCACTAACTTCATTTAATGTATAGAATATATATTTTAATTAGATAATTAATTTGCATAATTTATTGCGACAAACAGCGACATAGAACATCTAATGCAAGAAGTTAAGGGGAAGGCAAACTGTTTCAAACAAACAACAACAAAAAGTTGCAGAATTTCATAAATATGTTGCTTGCGTAGAGTAGTAGTATTGAAGTTTTGTGACAAGATCACTAATGTAGAACTGATGACAAGATCACTAATGTAGAACTGATGACAAGATAACTAATGTAGAACTGATGACAAGATCACTAATGTAGAACTGATGACAAGATAACTAATGTAGAACTGATGACAAGATCACTAATGTAGAACTGATGACAAGATCACTAATGTAGAACTGATGACAAGATCACTAATGTAGAACTGATGACAAGATCACTAATGTAGAACTGATGACAAGATCACTAATGTAGAACTGATGACAAGATCACTAATGTAGAACTGATGAAAAGATCACTAATGTAGAACTGATGACAAGACTACTAATATTGAACTGATGACAAGACTACTGACGTTTAACTAATGACAAGAATACTAATGTTGAACTGATGACAAGACTACTAATGTTGAACTGATGACAAGATAACTGCTGTTGAACTGATGACAAGATACTTAATGTTAAACTGATGACTAGATCACTAATGTTGAACTGATGACAAGATCACTAATATGGAACTGATGACAAGATCATTAATGTTGAACTGATGACAAAATAACTGCTGTTGAACTGATGACAAGATAACTGCTGTTGAACTGATGACAAGATACTTAATGTTAAACTGATGACTAGATCACTAATGTTGAACTGATGACAAGATCACTAATGTGGAACTGATTAGAAGATCACTAATATGGAACTGATGACAAGATCACTAATGTTGAACTGATGACAAGACTACTAATGTTGAACTGATGACAAGACTACTAATGTTGAACTGATGACAAGATCACTGATGTTGAGCTGATGACAAGATCACTAATGTTGAACTGATGACAAGATCACTAATGTTTAACTGATGACAAGAATACTAATGTTGAACTGATGACAAGATCACTAATGTTGAACTGATGACAAGATCCCTAATGTTGAACTGATGACAAGATCCCTAATGTTGAACTGATGACAAGATCACTAATGTTGAACTGATGACAAGATCACTAATGTTGAACTGATGACTAGACTACTAATGTTGAACTGATGACAAGATCACTAATGTTGAACTGATGACAAGAATACTAATGTTGAACTGATGACTAGACTACTAATGTTCAACTGATGACAAGATCCCTAATGTTGAACTGATGACAAGATCACTAATGTTGAACTGATGACAAGATCAGTAATGTTGAACTGATGACTAGACTACTAATTTTGAACTGATGACAAGATCACTAATGTTGAACTGATGACTAGACTACTAATGTTGAACTGATGACAAGAATACTAATGTTGAAATGATGACAAGATCACTAATGTTTAAGTGATGACTAGACTACTAATGTTGAACTGATGACAAGATCACTAATGTTGAACTGATGACAAGATCACTAACGTTGAACTGGTGACAAGATCACTAATGTTGAACTGATGACAAGAATACTAATGTTGAACTGATGACTAGACTACTAATGTTGAACTGATGACAAGATCCCTAATGTTGAACTGATGACAAGATCACTAATTTTGAACTGATGACAAGATCACTAATGTTGAACTGATGACTAGACTACTAATTTTGAACTGATGACAAGATCACTAATGTTGAACTGATGACTAGACTACTAATGTTGAACTGATGACAAGAACACTAATGTTGAAATGATGACAAGATCACTAATGTTTAAGTGATGACTAGGCTACTAATGTTGAACTGATGACAAGATCACTAATGTTGAATTGATGACAAGATCACTAACGTTGAACTGATGACAAGATCACTAATGTTGAACTGATGATAAGAATACTAATGTTGAACTGATGACAAGATCACTAATGTTGAACTGATGACAAGAATACTAATGTTGAACTGATGACAAGAATACTAATGTTGAACTGATGACAAGAATACTAATGTTGAACTGATGACAAGAATACTAATGTTGAACTGATGACAAGAATACTAATGTTGAACTGATGACAAGAATACTAATGTTGAACTGATGACAAGAATACTAATGTTGAACTGATGACAAGAACCAGACAGGCTTCAATAGAACAGGAGATGAAAAGAAGACGCTGGCGATGGATAGGACACACATTAAGGAAACCTGTTGATAGCATTACAAGGTAGTCCTTGTTCTGGAATCCCCAGGGCAAGAGAGATAGAGGAAGAGAACAGAAAACTTGGAGGAGACAACTGGAGACAGAAATGAGGTGGGATAAAGACATGAACAGATCTTGACCTGATGGCACGCGGTATAAGTCTTTGGCATGCATTTTTGAAGGCATATGCTCCTTGAGGATTTGATGGATATTACAAGAATGAAACTTCTGCACATAGCGAAAATACAAAAATCAAGAAAGACTTCGAAAATATTGGACTCAAGACAATAAATCCACGAGAAATTCAACAACATACTTAATAACTGGAGACTCATAGATAAAAAATCAGTTAAGAAAGATATACTAATTAATGAACTGTATGTGGCACTAATATTAAGATATTTATATCTACTACGCTCTTCGTGCTTCACTTGACAATTTTTATTTATTTATCATTATTACGGAATCACTATCATAGTCATTATCTCCAGCTCGCTAACTACAAAGCATTAGTAATGCTTAGCTGGCAGAGTTGATAGCGGCGATTCGCTCCCATGGCTGTGAGATGGGTGCCGTTCGGAAGGTCCTGGTTCGTTTCCCGGTAAGCCTATCACTTCTGTTGTTTTGTTGTTGTCTAGTCTTCTACTTCTTTATTTCTCACTGAGTGCCTGATAACATACCTCTATGTGGTGTTTGTTTCGTTTGGTTTGGTTTTTGAACCCCGCTCTTGAAAACTGGTGTTTTTGTGTGCAAGGGATACTCGGTTCAATCACTTGTGGGTTATAATTTGGGTATAATAGTGTTCATCATTCCATATTGTGTATTTAAGTAACACTGCCACAGCTGACCGTTTTACAGGAAGCCGGCTCTAAAGTATTCATGCACATTTGAGTAGTGGTTGCTATGGGAATTTGTTTAAATGACGACCATGCCAGCACCATACACAACCTTAAATTAGTCGCCTCCTACGCAGCATTTGGCCTATTCTATTATTGGTATATTGAGAAAAGTAAAAATATTAGTATGAAAATAAAAATGATCGATAGCGTTGATACGAGGGACGGTCAAAAAGTAATGCCTCGTAATTTTTAATTTCATTCAATAGGCAAGAAAACAGATAAAATTCCCATTGAAATGTAGCCCCAAGTCTGAACTTCAAAAATTTATTTCTCAATGTAGTCTCCGTTATTTGTTACAGTTTTTGTCCATCTTCGCACAAGGGCATGTATCCCCGCACGGTAAAAATGTGTGTCATTTTTCCTAAACCACTGGCGTACGGCGCGTTTAAGGGTCTCGATGTCCTCAAAGTGATGTCCGCGAAGATCTTCTTTCAGTGGTCCAAACAAACAGATGGAAGTCAGAAGGTGCAAGATCGAGACTGTAAGGGGGATGTGGTAATAATGTACAGCCAAATTCTGCAATCGCATCAATGGTGCGTTTAGCGGTGTGTGGCGTGGCATTATCGTGCAACAGTAGTGCAGTTCTCTGATCTTTTAATGGGTAAAGTCGCCGAAGACGACCTCTAAGCTTCTTCAAAGTTTCAATGTAACGGTCTGCATTCACCGTGTTTCCCTGTTCCAAGAAGTCGAGAAGAATCACACCCTTCTCTTCCCAAAACACGGAGGCCATAACTTTCCCTACAGATGGTGAACTTTTGAACTTCTTTCTTGTCGGCGATGTTGAGTGATGCCATTCCATTGACTGCCTCTTGGATTCTGGTTAAAAAAAATGAACCCAAGTCTCATCACCTGTCACAATATTCGATAAAAACTCTTCTCCTTCAGTTTCGTAACGATGCAGGAGGTTGATGGCTATGGTTTTCCTTCAGCATTGAGGAATTCTATGACATAACGTTGTTTTAACCGAACTTCTTTGGCAGCCATTTTTAAACTGTTACAGTGGTGCCACCTGTTACTGAAACAGGTTGGTAATGCTATACATTGCAGAAGAGTGTTTGAGGAATCCTGCTAAATTTACAAATTGCACACCGATGCAGTATTTACATACATAAAAAATAGGAGGCATTACTTTTTGACCTTCCGTCGTATTTATAAAGAATGTAAACATATTGCTTACCGCCCATATAATATTACTCTCTGATTCTTCGAGGGGAGCCTTTAGAACAAAAAGTAACAATTTTGAGCCTGTAACATCTGAATCTGAGTCCTTCGTTGCATCGTTCTCGACACTGTCGCTTGAAAAATTTAATTAATTAAAATTTAATTTACCGAGTCAGTCAGTGCTTCACTAAGAAAACCACACACACAGCTCTTCTTGTTTTCTCTGGCGACAATATTATTCTTTTGCACACACTGTGTCACTCACAAATAGTAGGGTAAAGAAGTAAAGTTAGATTGAGGATTTGGTAGTCTGAACTGAACGAACAATCCTATCGAGGCAAACTCAATTTATTTCAATTTACTTACTTACTTACTTAGTCGTTCCCCTTCTACCGTGAGGTGTAGAGGTTTGGAAGAGAGAGCGCCAGACTATCCTATCGGCTGTCTTCCTCCTGGCCTGGTTCCATTCTAGTCCTCGGTCCTTCAAAGATTGTCTAATGTTGTCCTCCCAGCGGACTCTGGGTCGTCCTGGAGGTCTGGATCCCTGGCTCTTTGTTTCCCATGCTTGTCGTGGTATCCGATCTTCTCCCATTGTCTTTCATTGTCTTTCATTATTTCAATTTAGAGATGTCTTTCATTATTTCAATTTAGAGATGTAAATATATAAATAAAGATATTACAGCAAAAAAAACATAATAAATAAATATTATCACGAGATAACAAACTCACAACAATTTGATGATGTTAAAGAAGAAAAATATTACACAATTAGTGACAAAAAAAAAAAAAGATGATGAATGAATTGTGTTAGTAAAGTTCCCGGCAGCCCTCCAGTCAGGGCCCATTACCGCAGATTAATTGATGTCAATAATTCTAAACTTAAAAGACACTGCATCAGACACAACTATAACTTCATTGATCACTTCTTGTACTTCCTTGCGAAATCAGGAGCCCCTAAAAAACACCTTTACAGTGGTGATATTGCCTTATCGGACTACATTAGACAATCTTTGAAGGACCGAGGACTAGAATGGAACCAGGCCAGAAGGAAGACAGCCGATAGGATAGTCTGGCGCTCTCTCTTCCAAACTTCTAGACCTCACGGTAGAAGGGGAACGACTAAGTAAGATATTGCCTTATCCACTGAAGGAATCAGCTAGCTGGCAACAAACATCAAGTACTCAGAACGCACCTTCAAAGGAGTCGGCCACAATACAATATCTAACCAGACGTCTATCAACAGTGAATACCTGCTTCTCAGATAGTAATTATGATCTTGACTTTCCACCATTACTTACTACTTCTAACGATACCCACTCAACATCATCTCATAATCAGGAACATCAAATCACAACCTGTTATTGTAAATCGTGCAGTGCAGGGGACCGCTTGTAATGTCTCCCTACAGCAACACCCATCTATGTTTTCTGCACCTACTCAACAGGACCGATGTGTTACACTCCGTCCTCAAAAGTGTACAAATGAAGCAACTCAACAAACTCAGTCTTCATGTCCTGATACATCCTCACTCCAGCCATCAATGTCCCAGACACAAGAAACCTACCCCCCGTCACCACATTTGTACCATCTTCCTACATATTAACATCTATACCCAACCTTTCCTAATTTCCCGCTACAACATAGACTCTTTGACTGTTCAACAACTGAAAACAGTCTTATTGGTACCAGTACCTAAAAAAGGTGATATTAATGTCGTCACTAACTATCGTCCGATTTCCCTACTATCAGTCATAACTAAACCTCTTGAGCGACACATGTATAAACATATTATTTCTTCACTGAACAGCTATAATCTTATACATGAAAACCAATCTGGATGTCGACCCAAACACTCTTGTCAATCCTTGTTGACTAAGATTACCGAAATCTGGCATTCTAATATCAACTGCGAAAAAATAAATGGAGTATTATTAATTGACCTTTACAAAGCATTTGACTCAATTGACCACTCGTTGCTGATACAAAAACTTGCGGTGTACAAATTTCATCCAAAAGTGATCACATTAATAAAATCATTCCTTGAAAACAGAACACAACGAGTCTTATACAATAATGTGCTCTCTAAATCATACACCACTACAATGGGTGTCCCGCAGGGCTCGATGCTAGGACCCTTACTCTTCAGCATCTTAATCAATGACCTGCCCTTGTCATTGCCACATGACGATTGTCTTATGTTTGCTAATGATACCACTGTAACAGTAGCTGGCACAGACATTAACACTGTTCAGTCTCTGTTACAGCATCACCTGGACATTGTACAAGTTTGGTACACTATTAATAGTATGTCCATTAATAAAAACAAAACTCAAACTTTGATTATCTCAACCTGCCAAAAGATTCTGCACTGTCAACCAAATACGTTATTATTATCTCTAGACGGAGAACATATTAAAAACTGACTGACCTGTAACGGTCTGCCTGCACCACATCAACATATACTGTGTAGCCGTACATCCAAAGACCGGCAAGTATTCCAAATCCGCTGGAAATGAAAAAGAAATGATAAGGTGACTCTCGATTAATGAGAAAATACAATTCTAATCATCTGGTTTGACAACCCCTATATAATTCATGTTAATGATAGTTCCGTGATTTTCTTTACAGGGTGCGAAGCTACTATGTTTCGTAGCAGGGCTTGCTTTTTCGAGTTCATCCTCGGCGTTGCTGTGACTAATAAGTATTACAACTGGGCATGGTGCTACCACTTCTTTTGGAAGATTTCCATAAGCTTCATTAGCAGTTGCTCCTTACTGTATGATGCCACTCTATCCATCACGTTTTACTTATTAGACATTAAGTCTATCCGTTTTTTCCTGGATGTGTTGATGTGAATGTGCTAGTAGTGCAATGTCATCTGCATATTCTAGATCTTCCAATGTAGAAAATGTAGTCCATCTTATTCCTCTTGGACTGCCCTCTGTTGTCTGGCGCATCATCCAGTCTATGACTGTTAAAAATAGAGTTATTGATAAGGGGCATCCCTTAACTTTACGTGTAGCGAATGGTGTATTGCGAATTAATTGTGCCTAAACTAAGTCACTTTACTGTTCCTGCGATTATTAGCGCTTTCACTTTCTATGTAAAAGTGTCCTTGACAATCTAAGTTCACAATAATACTTGCAACAAATCTTCTCGAGTTTATCCACTCAAACTTTCTCGTGTAGGTCAGTTTATTACACTACTAACGGTATGTCTGAAAAGATTTGCAAATCTGTCAGTGTTCGGTTGTACTTGTACGTACTGTCTGCTCCTTGACACACACTGAATGTTAACACCATGCACGTCTGCTCAGCTCTTTCTAAGGTATGGGGCAGGACCGGTGTCAAACTATGTTACGCCCTAGCAAGGCTAAGTACTTGCACCCCGTACCCCTGGTTTCTCACATCTCACTCTCTTAACACACTGACACTCTACACTCTACACTCTGCACCCCTCTGGGGTCTACGCTCTAGTCGGCTGCCTAGTTTACCTAATGGTAGC